>APFE030581841.1:2808-43563 GCA_000404065.3 Pinus taeda
AAAGGGTGTGATGCAGAATACTCACTTTTTTAAATCAGCATGAAAATCACTACCATTCTAAAACGTAATGTACATAAATAAATTAAAGTGCCAAAAACTATGCTCGAAAAAAAACGTGTGTTCTACATCACCCCTTTTCAAAATCAGGTCACTTTTTTGTTATCTCTACGAAACGGGTAACAATATCAGTTCCCGTTTCAAAGTTTACATTGATGCTAGTAACCATTAGTGCAACTGCAACTAACCAACTGCATAGAACACCATGTATGCGTGCAACTACAACTGAGATTTCCTTATTCCAACCTTGTGGCCCCATATAGAATTTTCCTTTTCACACGTGCGAGCTCAGAACCTGCAATTTCAAACTTGTATGAACCACTTTCACAAACCAATCTTAGACCTGTGCAAGCCAAACCAAAGAAGAGAAGAAGAAGATGCTTGATGATGATGTGTAAATGTGGCTAACTTGACTTGCATTTATATGCTTCTTTGGAGACCCAATTTGTATTTGAAGCCAACCTAAAATTTTATGCACATGTGGGTTTTCATATAAAAAATACACTTTTCCTTAACCAAATTAATTTTTTCCAAGGACTAGAATGTGTCATTCTTTATGAGGAAGGTTTTCCAAAGGAGGGAATTTGTCCCTGAGCTGCCAAATTAACACTTCCCCTCAACTAGGGAGAAATTACTGATTGCAACATGTGTCCCATCTCATATATCAAATGAAATGTCAACATTTCTCATCTATGCTCATATGTTGAACACTCTCGAATCTAAAAGAAGAATAATTTGACATCAGAGGGGAACTCAAGCTACCACCCTTTATCCAACAATCCTCACAAGGTAGTTCCAACTCAACCCACATCATCGGGGATCCCAACTCAACCCTCTATCATAGGGAAATAGGAAAGATATGACTTACCATGATAGCTAAGGATCACAACTATCCTATTGTCTGATGAGCTTCCCATTAAGACCCTCATTAGTCAAGTGGTAGAACCCCTGCATCCACAACCTTGGGAGGAGATACACACTTACCCTACAAGGCAAGGATCAGACACAACCCAAGGCACTTGGGGGATATGCATACTTACCCTACAAGCTAAGGATCATACACACCCATGTCATCTTCTCAACCCATTGGCTAGATGAGGAGGAACAATCCCAATAATCCCAACCTACGGGTATGATGCATAGTGGGGTATACTTGGCGGGGGGATATACACACTTACTGTGAGGTAAGTATTTGACACACCCTGAGATGACAATAGGGGAGATACACACTCACCGTGAGGTTAAGATCAAACACACCTATTGTCCATGGGTTCCCTCAACCCTAAGAGCTCTTCAGCTCAATTCCTCACCTTGGGAGCTCAAACATGGGGGAATATTTAGCTCAATGTCCTCGATTAGCAGTGACCCTTACCCAAGAGGGTCACATCCATCAGTCCAAGTTTATTTATGAAGACGGAGAACTTCCCTTTTGGTAAAGCCTTGGTGAGAATGTCTGCAATCTGCTCATCAGTCAAAATATGATGGTGTCTTACGACTCCTCTTTGTCCCATGTCTCAAATGTAATGATGTTTGATATAAATATTCTTGTACTTGTCTTGAAACACGAGATTATCTGCCAATCAGATCCCACTCTTGTTGTTGCAATATATCACTATCATGTCCAAGACCTGCTCAAAAAACTCTCCAAAGAGTTTCCTAACCTAGACTACCTCAAAGTTAGCCATGCTAGCATAAATATACTTTGCCTCTGTTATAATCAAAGCCATAAACTTCCATTTCCTTCTCACCCAAGATATCATGGCAGATCCCAAGCTAAAACAACACCCTGATGTGCTCTTCCTGTTGATAAAGTTTCCAGCCTAGTCAACATCAATGTATCCATGTAGTTTTACATCTCCAATACTATATATCAGACCAAGATTGATTGTCCCATGAAAATATATCAACACATGTTGGGAAACATCCTAGTGTGCATGAAGTGCTCAGCCATGAATTGACTCAAACTGTCCACTACAAAACATATGTTTGGATATGTGTTCACAAGAAACATCAATGCTTCAATCAATTTACAATACTCGGAGGGGTTGGCCAAGTTGGGTCCAACAACATCTCTGCATAACTTCTTGAAGTTCATTTCCATCGGGGTGGCTAAGTATTTGTATTCCGTCATTCCAAGTCTTCCTAATAACTTCGTGACATATTTTCCTTGAGAAAGGAAGATGTCTTTGGGTCTTTTCCAAATTTATAATCCCAGGAAATTGTGCATCATACCAAGATACTTCATCTCAAACTCAGAGGTCGACTCCCTCTTACGCTCGATAATCAGAGGCTCACTACTTGTCAATAAGTCAACATATAAAACCAAAATCAATGGAATACCTTGGACCACTTTGAAATAGATGTTCAGATCGACGTTGCTACTTGTGAATCCAAGATTCATTAGGTAACTTTCAATAAGGGCATATCAGGCTCTGGGAGCTTGCTTCAACATGAAAACATGAGTCTTCTTGCCCTTTATTTCAAATCCTTGAGGTTGCCTAACATATACTTCTTCTTGTAGTGTGCCATGAATAAATGTTGTATTTACATCCATCTGGTGATGTGTCGATTCTTGGCTAGTGGCAAGAGGAACAATCGATCTAATAATAATGTATCGAGCAACGGGGCTCAAAATATCATCATAGTCTTGTCCCTCTTTATGGGAGAAACCTTGGGCCACAAACCTTTCTTTGTACTTTGCAATGCTTTCATCAACTCCATGTTTGATCTTATATAGCCATTTTGAAGTTATGAAATATTTTCCCTTAGGTCTTAGCAAAACATCCCATACATTATTCTTCATAATTGATTCATACTCTTCAGCGATGGCATCCTTCCAAACCTATTCTTTCATAGCTTCTTCAAAAGTATAAGGCTCAAATTGGATCATAATGCTCAACTCGGATCATAATGCTCATAGCTACAACATATCCTTGATATTGGTATGGATTTTTATTATCTCTAAAGGCCCTTTTGGAGGGAACCTGTCTCTCAAGATATCATGGAGTATCATGAAGCCATAGCTGTATCTTATTGGTAGGGGGATCACTTGGAGGAGGATCTAAGGGGTCCATATGCTCCATGGGATCATCAACTATGTCCTTATAAAATTTAGGAACAAACAAACCTTCTAATATGTCATCGTCATCTTTCTTCTTAATAGGAGGAAGGTCCCTTGCTTTTCCAAGAGTGAAATCTTCATCTAAAGTTACATCTCTGCTAAACTTGATCTTCCTTTGACCCGATATGTATATTCTAAACTCTTGATAGTTCTCACAATAACCAACAAACATGTCTTTATTTCTAGTGGCTTCCAACTTGTTCCTCTTGTACTTCGACACATGAACGTATATGGGACAACCACATATCTTGAGATGTCCAATATCAGGCTTTACACCTGTGAATATTTCTTTGGTGGTCTTGTTAGCCAAGGATTGATGAGGATCCCTATTTTGTACATAGAGAAATCTATTTGTAGCTTCTCCCTAGAGGAACTTCAACAACTTTTGATCATGCAGCATAGCTCGGGAAACTTCTATGATAGACTTGTTCTTTCTTTCAGCCACCCTATTTTCCTTGGGATTATAGGGTACAATAATTACCTTCTTAGTACCTTCCTTCTTGTAGAAGTCAATGAACTCATTTGATGTATATCTCTGCCATTATTGGACCTGAAGACTTTGATTTTCTTCCCTGTTTGATTTTATATCAACACCGTGAAGTCCTTGAACATATCGAAAACATCATCCTTGTGCTTCAAATAGTATATCCATGTATTCCTCTAGAATTCATCAATGGATATGGTATAATAGAGATGGCCACCAAGATAAAGCACTAACATGGGTCCGCAAAAATCAAAATGAATGAGTTGAATAATATCATCAGTCTTGTTTCTGTTAGAGGGGAATTGTCCCTTGGTCTTCTTACCACTGGCACATCCTAGAGAAACTCCATCATGAATGGCTTGAACATCAGGCATCCCAAAAACTAACTTCTTTCTATTTTGGTAGGGCTTCATAATGTAGATGTGCTAACTTTCGGTGCCATAGCTCACTTTGATGATTAGTGTCATGGACCATTGCCAGTAGAGTTCTCACATTGACTCTATAGATTCCTTCGACTCTTGATCCCAAGGTAAAAGCATCTCTCATGCCAGATTCCTTAGGCAAAGTGAGGAATTTTCCCTTTATAGAGGCTACTCTCATGCCCTTGTCTTCCAAAGAAAAAATAAATACCAAGTTATTCTTTAACCCAGAACGTACATCACATCATGAAGAAGAATGGACTCACCAGAGTTCAAATGAAAATTGACAGAACTAAAACTATTCACATGATGAGTAGATTTATATCCAATAATGATTGTCAAACTTGTCTCCCTCTCAACCAGGTTAGAGAGGACTTTGTTGTACCCAAAGAAATGTACAGAAGCCACACTATCTACTAACCAACTATCATACAAATCTGAAGGAGAAGAACTACAAAGAGGGAAATAAGAATATATTCAGATTGACTAGTAATTGCATTTTATTCATATCTATAATTTCTTGTTCTCTTTTGAGGACGATGGCCTTCTTCATAGTCATCCAGAGTATCTCTTCTCCTTCGATAATCCTTTCTTCTTCTATCATATTCTCCTATTCTATAGTTGTACCTGTTGTTGTAGCCTCAGTTGGATCTTGGAGCATCTCTCTTTCTGAGATAGTCTTGGGCATAGCGACCATACTTGTTGCAGTTGAAGCATTCAACTTTAGGTCTATCTTTTCTCAATATTATTTTGGAGTCTTTTGATTTAGGAGAGAAATTTCTTGAATTGGATGGTCTCCCTCTACCTTTCTTCTTCTTATTTTGTGTAGCAAATGTGGAGGTCCTTCTTCATGCTTTTGAATCCTTCCTCAGACAATCATCCTGGTTTCCTCTTGCGTGTATTGACCAAAAAACCCATAAAATGTAGAGAGTATATTTTTGTTGCTTATAGTAGTAATGAAGGTTTCCCAAATAGGAGGAAGACCTTGAAGAGTGATCATTACCAATCCTCTAGCAGATATAGTCTAACTAGCAGTCCATAGTTGATCTCTTAGATGAGATACCCTCATGATATAAGATTGCACAAACTCTCCCTTATTAATCTTCAATTCCTTGAGCTTATTCTTGAGGGAGTCGATATGATTCAAATTGTTGACTTGATACATCCTAACCAAATTATCATAAATGTCCTTATAAATTTTCAAATTGCCAACATAAACAAGTAAATGATCTTGCAAACCATCAATGAGAATTTTCTTAGCTTTGAGGTCACCTTTCTTGTGCATGGACTTGATATCAGTAGAATAATTCACTTAAGCCTCAAGTACCTTTCCTTTCACATATTCCAAAACATTGCTGTCATCTAATATGACTTCCAACATGATCTTCCAAGTAGAAACGTTAGATGAGTCACCTAGCTTCTCATTATCCTTAAAGTAAGAGGTAGACATCTTAACCAAATAAAGTAGGCTCCTTTAGCTTCTTTCAAAGATTATTTTTCTTGTCTTTTGTCTCCTTGGGATTTTTTGTTCACCTTAGCTCTGATCCCATGTTAATTTACCACTATTCTATGTTGTTACAACCACTTTAGCCCAATTCTTATCTTCAATTAGAAATCTTTCAACGCAATTTATGTTCCCAATTACCAATAGAAATTGTAGATATAACAATAAATGTAATAGGAAATAAACAATCAATAACAATAACAAGAGACACAAGGATTTGGTCAAAGACTAGGGAAAAACCCCACAAGGGGAAAAACCCTTTCAAATTCTTCTTCTTATTAGATTGTCATAAAATATTTAGCAAAGAGAGAGTACAATGTTCCAATTCACAAATCACAAGACTATCCAATAAAATCAACCAAACAATATCCAAGAAACGAGCCCAAAAAGAATATTGATCAAAATCAAAGTTCATATCCAAGAAAGGAGCCCAATAAGAATACTGATCAAAATCAAAGTTCCCAAGCCTGCGGTCAATTTAGTGAGAAATTGCCACTTTCCTTCTAGGCTAAACGCTGAGAGATATACTTATTATGCTTTTGAATAGTTTATTTCTTTATTATATTAATTTTGATTTAAAAAATATTATTTTTATAAAAATATAATTATATATTTTATGGAAATATTTACTTTAAATTAAAATTATGTTATAAAAAATCGATCCTAAGTTCAAACCAAGTCAAAAGGTAAACTTATGGCCCACCTCGCACTTATGTGTTTAAAACCCCCCTTTTTTCCCATGCATGGCACATTAATCCAAGGGTTAAAAATACTTTAATTAAGGGGTAGGGGGTTCGAAAAGCTGTTTCAATGGCCACCCATTTTTACTAAGTGTCACTACCCTGTAATTTCGGACCCCCAAATCCTAAAACCACTTACCACTACCCCTCCGAAAACATTGAACTTTATTTGTTTTGACTGTTATAAATGTGGTAGGAATGGAATTTGATACGATTATGAAATAATTGCTACCAAATGCAAGGATAAGGTGAAACTACATTTTACAAGAGATTCATAGATGGAATACCAAGTTGGTAAAATGAAATAATTGTAAAATGGTTTTAGAGCGACACATGAAATAAAATTCACGATGCCATGAATTTATTAGAGAAAATAAAATAAATGAGAAAATTTCATATGAAATTAATTTACAGGTGAGCAACCATAGAATTCATGTAAATGCATTTCATGATAGGAGATTAAGGTAAAAGAAACATGGTGAAATCAATTTACAGGCATGGTGAAATCATTTACAGGCATGGTGAAATCAATTTACAGGTGTAAAATCATGTTGCAGGTGAAAGTAAAAGAGTAAAGTGAAAATACTCTTCCAACCACACAAATCAACACATGGTTTTGCAAAACCATCTAGGTATTCTACAAGGGTAAAAGGAATTTACATGTATGAAATGAATTTACAGAGAAATGTGAAAAAGAGAAACAAGCCATGGATTTTAAAAACTACACACGGTTTTGTGAATCCATGGAAAGAGAAAACAATATACGAATTTGGTAGATGGTTTATCAAATCATTTAAATATATATATTGAAATTCTAAATCCTAAAATTCATTTAAGAGTTTAATCAAATATTTGAAAATTTTATATTCCTCAAATAATTGTGACAAAATAAAGGATGATGAAAATCAGAAAATGACAAAAATAGAATTCAAAGGGGCAGATGGCAAATCAGGTTTAAAGCGAAAGTTAGCAGATTATGGGGAAAAAGTTTCAGCGTTTTTCCAGACCTCAAGGGAATGAAGATCAGTCTAAAACACCTAGCAGTTCAAAGTTTTTAGCAGATTGAGGATTATGCTGCAGATTTTCAACAATCATTTAACCCAATCTAGATCTCAATGCAAGATACTTGCAAGCAGTTCAAAGTTTCAGTAAGATACTTTAGAGAAAGTGTTTTATTTTTACTATACTATTCAGGATTGTATTCCATAATTATTGCAATAGTTAAGAGAGATCTTGCCTATATATATTATTTCATTTGTAAATAAACAGGTGTGGGCTTTTGATGCCAAGGCTCTTTACTTTGTAATAGCTTCTATTATAGGATTTCTAATGAAAGCCTTCAGGCTCTAGTTTGACAAAATTTTGTGCTTGCTAGTATGTTTTTCTAGTGTTTCATATCTCATTTCTACACATGTTCAAGGCTATTAGTGTTTCATATCTTGCTAGGTATAGGTAAGTGTAAATTGAGTATCAATTTATTCTTTAATCCCCTGCAAAACCATAAACTTTAGAAAGAGATTAGCTTATTGGACTGTTTGTCCAAGATAACTCCTCTTTGATTTTTTTTTTTTTTATTTATGCCTTCTGATAGCCATTAAAAGAGATTATCTTATTGGACTATCTGTCCGAAATAGCTCCTCTTAGAATTGGTTTCAGTTTGGCCTTCTTGAATACTCTAAATATATTTTGCTGGGCTGTATAAATCTTCTACACGCATTCCAAATTTCCCTATTTTTTACGTACTCAGTTTGGCTGCTTAATTATTAGGAATCTCCTTACATTCTTCTACCATAATCCTTGAAAAGCTGAGTCATTTTGTCAGGCTAGAAGTTGACATGTTCTGAAGGGACCCTATGAGAGAAGCCTTTAATCATAGATAGGGATTGTCATTGATCGCCAACCACCCCTAATTAAAACTATAAATCTGGCCATTGTGCTTCAAAGGCCATTGTTCAGTGACATGTGAATAACCTTAAACAAAGCCTCGTAACAACTGGGGGAGCCACCTCTTGTTCAAGGGCCATCTTGAACCTAAAGGCCGGTTGAGTTAGTTTCCTGGCATAGTTTTTGTAGCCAAGGACTGCCTACGGGAAACATGAACAACACGGTCAACTAAAATATCTTAGGTCCTTCCTGCATGGAGCTAGTAACCATGAGTGCGACTACAACTCTCTAGCTATAGCGAACACCTTGTATAAGTGCGCTACAACAAAGACTTCCTTGTTCCAACCTTGCGGACCCAAATCAAATTTTCCTTTTCACACATGTGAGCTTAGACCTTGCAATTTCAGACCTGTACCAACCACTTTCACGAACCCATCTTAAACCCATGTGAGCCAAACCAAAGAAGGGAAGAATAAGATGCTTAATGATGATGTCCAAATGAGGCTACTTAAATAGTATTTATATGCTTCTTTGGAGACCTAATTTGTCTTTGAAGTCGACCTAAAATTTTGTACACATGGGTTTTCATATTAAAAATACACTTTTCCTTGACCAATTTAAATTCTTCCAATTTCTAGAATGGGTCTTTCTTGATGAGGAAGGTTGTCCAAAGGAGGGAATTTAGCTATAGTGAACACCTTGTATGCGTGTGGCTACAACAAAGATTTCCTTGTTCCAACCTTGCGGACCCATATCAAATTTTCTTTTTCACACGTGTGAGCTCAGACCCTGTAATTTCAGACCTGTACGAACCACTTTCACGAACCAATCTTAAGCCTGTGCGAGCCAAGCCAAGGAAGGGAAGAATAAGATGCTTAATGATGATCTCCAATTGAGGCTACTTAACTAGTATTTATATGCTTCTATGGAGACCTAATTTGTATTTGAAATCGACCTAAACTTTTGTACACATATGGGTTTTCATATTAAAAATACACTTTTCCTTGACCAAATTAAATTCTTCCAATTTCTAGAAGGGGTATTTCTTGATGAGGAAGGTTTTCCAAAGGAAGGAATTTGTCCATAAGCTTCCCAATTAACATGTTCTGGTCCATTCCCCCCGCCTCTACAACATCCCCGCCACCATGCACTACACCTAGGCCATGATGTCCAAGCATCTTCATGCTCTGCCCCTTTGTATTAACATCTTCCACTCTCCACCTATATACAACCCCCAAAGCTCGACATGTTGCACAGTTCATGGGGTCAAAAGGTACGAAAGCCTCCAACACCCAACATAGAAGAACCATGCTTGTGGGCTACGCATCCCCTGCCCCTTTTACATTAAATATTTAATTGCAATGTTAATTTAAATATATTTTAGTAAATAGAAGTATAATGTTTTTTTTAAAATTAAAAAAATAAGTACAACATTGGATAAGTTTTTGTTTGTTTTTTAAATTGATATTATATATAGTATTATATATATATTTCTCTTCAGAAAAATTGACTACACGTTGCCCTAAAGGTGCAAGATACAATGAAAGAAAGATTGAACTTTGGGAGATATTTGGAAAACTAAGTCACTAAATATAAAAAGTTTTATTTTTAATGAAATAAATATTAGATAAAGATTATTTGAAAAAAATTGAGAAACTCTATTAGGAATAACTCTTTCTATTTCAATGGAAAAGAGGTTTGCACCTAAAGAGATTTTATCCCTCTTCACATTTGGTAGAACCAGAGTTAAGATGGCTCTAGGCTGGTTATATATTAATAACCATCATATGCGTTGGTTGAGTGAATACATTTTTTTTTTCAAGAGACACTCTATAGCTATTATATGGGAGATGTGTAGGCGTGAAATTTTTGTATTTTAATTTTGTTTTTATTAATAAAATTAAATATAAAAGAAAATCATAATATACATTTGGCATTAAAATATATAACATATAAATAGTTGCACCAACATGCACTCGTCCAGTATGGTGGTGATGTTATAATGTAACGTTTAACATTTCTACTAAGCCAAATTACATAAAAATAAAAGGATTAATGTAATGTAAACATTTTAACTTGGTAAGAAAAAATTACTAAATAAAAATAACCCTCAAAAAAAGAAAAAAAAGAAAAAAAGACCCATGGTATTGACCTATGGTATTCATGTGGAATGCAACCTATTTAAAAGGGGAAATTTAACCAACATATATCCATTTTAACTCCCTATTCATGTGGAATGCAACCTATTTAAAGGGGGGAATTTAACCAACATATATCCATTCTAACTCCCGATGTGCAACAAAGCATCAAGAGGGATCAAATCTCTTGATATGCAAACCTCTTTTAGAATGAAAAGAGATTTGATCCCTCTAAGTGCTTAGTAGATTTGGAGTTAAGAGGGATCTATTCCGGTAATCACAGAGGGATCAAATCTCTTGATATGCAAACCTCTTTTAGAATGAAAAACGAATTGATCCCTCTAAGTGCTTAGTAGATTTGGAGTTAAGAGGGATCTATTTCGGTAATCAAATCTCTTGATATGCAAACCTCTTTTAGAATGAAAAGATTCGAAAAGAGATTTGATCCCTCTAAGTGCTTAGTAGATCTAGAGTTAAGAGGGATCTATTCTGGTAATCAAATTTCTTGATATGCAAACCTCTTTTAGAATGGAAAGAGATTTGATCCCTCTTAGTGTGTAGTAGATCTGGAGTTAAGATGGATCTATATCGGTAGGCTTTATTACATTACCATATGCCCAAAATCCATAGCACTTTTCAAAACCAAAATATTTTTTAAATATTTAATTTTATCTAATTTTATAACATTTTTAAAATTAAAAATTAATACTTACAGTATAAGAAGATTATTAACCATGGATATTCACCCTCATTTCACTATGGATATTATTAAGTTGTAAATACACTTTGTTATAATACCATGGCTTATCAATACCATTTTCCTAAAAATTAAGCGGACTTACCCTTAAATAGTTGAGTTGGATGTGTCAAAGACTCCTAGATGTGATGTGGGATGTTAGAGCTCCAAGATCGATGTGAAGAAGTGAGATCTCAAGCATCGAATAAATTAAGTTTGAGACTCATGACGCGCATGCCACAAATCTAGGAAAAAGTGAAACTTGTAGGAAAGATTCTAAAACAATCTTTGCATGTAACCTCCAGCTACTCAAAATAGCTCCCTAAAATTTATGGATGCTTTTTGGATGTTGATTTTTTCTATTTCAGGAAAAAGTGGCCCATGTTAAGAAATTATTTAGAGAACATAAATTAATATTGAGATTTACTGAGATGAAAAATAACCAGCAATAAACACAACACATAAACACACATGTTTATTCGGGAAAACCCCAAATCCGGGGAAAAACCAAACCTAATGATATCTCATTAGCATTGGCCAAAACCTGGCCAATCCGACAAGGTGAGCCTTCACCGCTCATGTCCAGACCTTGTATTACAATGAATTCCTTCCCGCCTTTTATAAGCTCCATTACATATAATACCGTGCCCCAAAACCATCACTTGTTTAACCTGGTCAACTTGGACTCTATGCCGAATCAAGTTTACCTAACAATTCCCCCTTAAACTTGACTTGGGTTTCCTCAACTAACTCCAAGAAAACTTGCTAAATGAAACAACCCCTCTCACTCTAGCCCTTAACCCCCTCAAAGTTTTTACCTGGGGTATTATTAACTTGACATCCCCCTATCACCTACTTCTGGCCCAAACTTTATCGGTGATTACCCAGGGGTACACATGCCTTACCAAGTCTTACAGTAGTATGCCCATTTACATGCAATAATTTTGACTTCATTATTTTTTATTTTTATTGCTGCTGCTATTCTGACCCATCCTCTCTTTCATTTTTTTTTCAATCTTTGACCTCTTCATTCACCAGGCCAATAAAACCCTTGGCAACAAAAGCTTCCCTTTGAAGCCAACATTTGGCTCTGATACCAATTGTTAAGAAATTATGTAGAGAACATAAATTAATATTGAGATTTACGGAGATGAAAAATAACTAGCAATAAACACAACACATAAACACACATGTTTATTCACGAAAACCCCAAATCCGGGGAAAAACCCAACCTAATGATATCTCATTAGCATTGGCCAAAACCCTGGCCAATCTGACCAAGTGAGCCTTCACGGCTCACGTAGAGGCCTTGTATTATAATGAAGTCCTTCCAGACTTTTATAAGCTCCATTACATATAATACCACTGGCAGAATACTATGAGTGCACAATACCATGTGCCCCAAAACCATCACTTGTTTAACCTGGTCAACTTGGACTCTATGTCGAATCAAGTTTACCTAACAACCCATGAATGCATGTCAAGTTTTCTTGGTCCTGGGTGGAACTGGTCAACCCAAAGGCACATGCAACGGGTGGAACTGGTCAACCCGAAGGAAAATGCAACAGCTTGCTTGACTGAGGGTAACTTTTGTGTAGTTTCTGGGAGGAAGTTGGGCTGGCTGCCTAGAGGGATTGCAAAATTTCTGGGTTGAGAAGCTGATTTCTACCCAAGATTGTGCAATTTTTGGGTTGAGTAGTCTTGCTGGGAAAGATTATGTAGTTCTCACTAGGAAGGTTGATAGGCAGGATTGCACAGTTTCTAAGCCCAACAGGCTTCCATATAGGATTGTGCAATTTCTGGACGAAAGACTGGTTCCTCTCTAGAATTGCACAATTTCTTGAGGAGTTGCTCAACCATCAGCTGGACCAAGCCCGGGGAAGCACCCTATGAGGGGAATGTAACAAGCTATCATGCACAGGCTATCATGCTGCTAGAAAACCATTGAAGCTTGTGTACTTGACAGTGCAAGACATGTTGCTGAAGATGGTTGGTAGGGAGGCTCCAAAACAAAGCTAAGGTAAAATTTTGGAGGGTGGTTGCAGCCACTACAACAGAACCTTCAAGAAGATGACATAAAGATCTAGTTGGCTTCATTAAGGCTAGAAGGAGGAGTATTAGTTTGGTGGGAAGAAAAGACTCAAGAGGAAATGCGAATTCATGGTAAGATATCCATTTCTTGGGTTGAATTTGTTTCTACAATTATAGATAGTTTTATCCTTTAGCTTATATGCAAAAAACCATTATGAGTTGGCAAAGTTTTAGGCAAATTAAGGGCCAAACAATTCAAGACTATACCCAGGAGTTTAGGAAGAGGGCTTTGTTGTTAGGAGTAAACTTGAATTCACAAGATACACTGTTGAAATATATTGGGGGTTTACATTCCTACTTAAAACATACTATCCTTATGTTCAATCCAAGCAATTTAGATGAGGTATGTGTGCAAGCCACACACCTTGAAGAAGGAGGAAAGAACATTCAGGAAGAGGGTAGTAAGAAGAAGCCATTCAAGGGTAAGGAGAAAGAAAAGGGTGGAAAATGGAAGGGAAAGAAGAATGCAAATATGAAGAAAGAAGGCGAGAAAAATATATGCCAACATTGTTCCAAAGCAGGGCATGATGAAACACATTGTTGGAAATTACATCCTGAACTAATGCCTAAGAAACCAAACAATAAGGTAAAACAAAAGATGACAACTACCACACAACATGATCTTGGTTTCGATTCTGGTGATAAGACCAAGATTTCAGCCATGGTCGCAAAAGGAAAAGAAGATATTGCAAGAACTAGTTCCTCACATAGTCACAACAACACTCCAAATGAAGAATCATAGGTAAATTTGTTCCATGTAAGGGTAATTTCAAATCATACAAAGATTGATGCATTATTTGATAGTGGGTCACAATCAAACTTAATTTCATAAGACTTGGTCAAAAATCTTAACCTTGAAACTATAACTCATCATAAGCCATATCCCTTGGGTTGGATAGTCAATAACAAAAATTCATAGGTTACAAGGAAATGCTTATTAAGGTTTGCCATTACTGAAAAATTCATTGATGAAGTTGAGTTAGATGTAGTTCCACTTGACATCTCAGGAATCATTTTGGGAAGTCCATATTTGTATGATAGGAAAGCAATATTTTATCACCATGAGAACAAATACCAATTTCTCAAGGATGGAGTGGTGTATATTGTGATAGACAATCATAAAAAGTTAAACATTTCTTTGTTTAATGCAGGGCAAATGAAGAGACTAGTAAATGCAAGTAGAAATTTTGTGCTTCTCATGATCAAGAAAAAGAATGATATTGATTATGAATCTTTTGAAGGTTGAAGCCCTAAGGGTTAGCTCAATTGGTCGAGTTCCTGTTGTTAAGTGCCTTGCCAATCGAGAGGTCACAGGGTCAATTCTCCTCGACACCCTTCGAGTTAGGCGCTACTAGTATGGCTGATGGACTTTAAAAGATTCCCTTCGAGGTTGATTTACCCAGATTTTACCGTGGATGAATCTTTTGAAGGTTGTGATGATAAGTTAAAATCTGATTTGTTTTATGTGGTAAGAAAGCGTGGCGAGATGCTTCAGGAACCAAAGGGGTTACCTCCCAAGAGGGGAATTTAGCATGAGATACACCTGGAGAAAGATTTTCCACTTCCAAACATTGGCATGTATCACATATCGATCATGGAAAGCATGGAAATCAAGATGCAAATTCAATAATTTCTGAACAAAGGTATCATACGTCCATCTACTTCGCCATGTGGTTCACCCATTGTTTTGGTGCCAAAGAAGGACATGACTTGGCCCATGTGTGTGGATTTCCATGCACTGAACAAAATAACGGTAAAGAATCATTATCCACTCCCAATAATTGATGATTTTCTTGATCAATTGAGGTATGAAAAGTATTTCACTAAGATAGATTTACGAAGTGGTTATCATCAAGTTAGAATAGCTAAAGAGGACATTTGGAAAACCGCATTGAAAACTAAACAAGGATTGTTTGAGTGGCTTGTTATGCCTTTCGAACTTACAAATGCTCCAGCTACTTTCATGAGAGTTATGAATGATGTATTGAGACCATTTCTAGATGACTTTGTCATTGTTTACTTAGATGATACTCTCATATTCAACAAATCTAGAGATGAACATGTCATGCATGTGAAAAAAGTACTTGATGTATTGAGAAAACAACAATTGTTTTTAAAGATGTCAAAGTGTGAATTCAACAAGACTTATTTAGTGTATTTGGGAGACATTGTTGGAGGAGGTGAGCTGAAGATAGACCCCTCTAAGGTTGAGGTCATTCTGAATTGGACCAAGCCCAATATAGTTACAAAGGTAAGAAGCTTTCTTTAGGCAAAAAAATATTGGAGGAAATTTATTGCTAATTTTTCTTCCATGTAGCTCCACTACATGCATTGACTAGTGTAAGAAAGTTTTCCATTGGGGAGATGTACAAAAAAAATCATTTGATGCTTTAAAGCAAAATATTAGTTCAACACCAGTATTGGCTCTTCGAGATCTTAGACAACCATTTGAGATTCAAATAGATGCTAGTGATTACAGCATGGGAGCAGTTCTTATGAAACATGGTAAACCCATTTCATTTCATTATGAAATTTTTAATGGTGTTGTGACTAACTATCCCACTTATGACAAAGAAATTTACACATTGGTACAAAGCATTAAAAAATGGAAACAATACTTGATGGGGAAGGAGACCATTAACCATACCGAGCATGAGCCATTGCAGTATTTACATACATAGTCAAAGTTGCAACAATCATGACACTTCAGATGGATGGGTTTTCTACAACAGTTTCATTTGGTTATCAAGTAAAAAAAGGGAATCTACAATAAGGTAGTTGATATGCTTTCTAGGCCTATTGTAAATTCGTCTATTATATTCAAGCACAATTCTGTTTTACATGAAAGTTACATTGAGCAATATGTATATGATAATGAATTTACAGATGTGTATGAAAGCTTGAGGCAAGGAAACCAAATTGAAGAGTTATATTACCATGTACATAACAGTTTGTTGTACCACTTGGGCAAGTTATGTATTCCACAAGGAGAAAGAAACAATATCATAAGGGAGGCACACAGTTCATTGATTGCTGGACACTTTGGTGTAGGCATGATAATATCGAATCTCAAAAGGTATTGTTATTGGCCACACAGGTTTGATAATGTATCTCGTTTCATTAGAGGATGTTCTTTGTGTGCAACAAGTAAGCCTAGCAATAGGAAACTAGGATTGTACACACCACTTCTAGTACCTTCACATCCATGGGAGAGTATCTCAATGGATTTTGTAGTAGGTCTTCCATTGTCAAGGAAAAGTCATGATTACTTGTATGTAGTTGTAGACAGGTTTGACAAGATATGTATTCTAACACCATGTAAAAAGAAAATTACAGCTGAACAAACATCTCATCTTTTATTTCAAAATATTTGGGTTCATTTTGGTCTTCCTACTTCCATTGTAAGTGATCGATATTCTTGATTTGTTAGGAATTTTTGGTCAAATTTGTGGGACATGATGGACACTACATTGAAGAAGAGTAAAACCTTTCATCTGCAAACATATGGACACACCGAGGTGGTGAATAGGACAATCTTTCATCTTCTTAGAGGATATTGCAGCAAACATCCCAAGTTGTGGAATGAACAGTTGCATTACATGCAACATGCATATAATAGGGCAAAGCATCATTCCACAAACACATCGCCATTTGAGGCATGCTTTGGTTACTTGCCAAGATCACCATTGGACTTAAACTTTGAGAAAGATGTCGCCATCAATGGTCATAATGACATCGATAAGGCAAGGAAGTTCATTGAGCAAATTCAGTTGATACATCATACAATGCAAGAACAATTGGAAAAGAGTCAAAGCAGCTGCAAGGCAAGGCATGAAAAACATCGTGTTGATCATAAATTTCAAGTTGGAGATGAAGTTTGGTTATATATTAGCAAAGGGAGACTTCAAAGGGAAGGTAAAAAGATTAAGTCAATCTATTATGGTCCTTTTAAAATTATGGAAAAGATTGGTAGCAATGCATCTAAGCTAGATTTGCCTCCTTATATGCAAATATACTATGTTGTTAATGTTGAGAATTTGAGATTGTTTGAGCCTCCTTTGATTGATGATCAAGGAGAGCATGTTCAACTTCCATCAATAGATGATTTCTTGCCAGAATATCTTGATGCACTTCAACAAGATATCATACTTGATAGAAGAACCGAAAATTCAAAGAGAGGGAATGTCGAATACCTTCAAGTGGGACTGCAGGGACAAAATCCTTATAAATCCAAATGGTTGTACATTGAGAAGGTGAGGGAGCTGTATCCTCACCTTTTGAACAATTGATAGTATTTTTTTGGGTCCAAAAGGTTTCCAGTGGGGAGGAATGATCAAGTGCTCAGTATTTAGCTCAAAAATAAAAGTTCTCAAAATTGCTCAAAACCTGAACTACTGTGTCCATCTCAGCGATACAATCACAAAGAAACTCGTTTCACTCCAAACTGAGCTTGTATGAGGAAGATATCAAGTTCTGTCTGCTTCACCAAACAAAGCAATTTAAAAAAAAGTACAGTCATTGCACAGTCAACAGTCTGTACTACTGATGTAGCAGGTCAACGAATTGGTCAAAGTCTAATAAGGTTTCACCAAGTGGCATACTATGTTTGGTCGATGGGTTGGTGATTTGGCTTCATATTATTGGTGGATGGTGGACCAATGAGGAGGGGACAAGTGGAAAGCCCGAACGTCACTACGTGTCCCTCCCTAAAGGTCGAGCATACCAATGGCGCAGTGGAAAATTTCATGGGCAGGTCGGCGGAGTCGAACTCACGACCTCACCCACACTAACTCAAAGTCTTACCATTCTACCATCGCTTGTGACTTAACATGTAATGGTCACAATACATATTTAAATGTTATTACGATGGTGGTTGGGGGGGAGGAGGGAGCCAGCCTGCAGGCCAACGTAGTTTGTCCAATAATTGAATCGACCCTTGTATCCGCAAGGACAACCGTTGAAGAAGCAAGGTCAACCCTTGCAACAAGAAAACCAACCTTTATGTTAACAAGGTCAAACCTTGCAGTCACAAGGCCAACCCATGCAACAACAGGGACAATAATTTTATCACCAGGGTTAATAATTGCAACAACAACCTTATAATCCATATGCCATGAATTTTTTTCATCCACCTTATGGTTCTCAATGGCCTATGGCAGGTCAATATCAAACTTACCCTGGTCAAAACACACCTTTGTGGGGACATAATCCACCTTATGGTCAGGGTACCCCTGAATGGAGGCAAAATCAAGCTCCTTATGGTCAAAATTCACCGCTTTGGGGGAAAAAACCTTACCAACAAGCATGGAATCTGCAAAATGGGCCTTATCAAAGGCCTTACATGCCTTTCACCTCGTAATTTCTGTTTCTAGTGACGTTGGAACTGCCGGATGTCTCAAGGCTCACCAATGATCCAATACTTCATTCACCTTATTGGCCTCTAGTTCCGACTAAGATTCCTAGTGATTGCCCAAAATTCGAAGGAAAAGCTAAAGAAGACCCCTAGGCTCATGTTATGACTTATGACTTATGGTGTTCATCCAATTCCTACGTTAACGACTCTATTCATCTACGTCTCTTTCAACGAACCTTGAAACATGTTGCCATGAAATGGTACATCGAGTTACCTCAAGGTACCTATTCAAACTTCAATTCTTTGGCCATGGTCTCCCTCACTGACTTCCAGTTACCATTTCGTTATGAAACCGGTACCCATTTGCTTACATTTCTGAAATAGGATATTGCTACCCACATCTCTGATCACATCCATGAATGGAGATGTTAGCGTTGCCTCATCAAGTTTGAAATACTTGATGAGTTCTTAACCGAACATTTTACCAAATAATTTATCAACAAACTTGTTGCAAACATAGTAATGGGAGGTGTTTTACTAAAGATCAAGCCATTTCTTGTGCCCTATTTTTAGATTTAGTATATTCCCAATCTGCCATGTTATATGATCTCTTACCTGATGCTCCAAGGCCATATACGGATCCAACATCTTCTAAGTCCCTGGACGTACTTCCTGTCGATGGTATTATTGGATAAGTATCTCAAACTTCCAATAAATATTCTTGGAAGAAAAAATCCATTTCGAATATTGCATCTAATCCTCCTTCCAAACCCTATTCAAATATTGGTAAAACCTTTGAGGTTAATGCTGTTAAGTCTACCGCGACAAACAAATCCTCAAAAGGTAAAAATAAGGGTAAAGGAAAAGAAAAATATGATACCCCATAATAGGATCCTCCTAAGTCATCTACTAATGATGTATCCAAACGTAAGCCTAGGCATCCTTGCCTCATTTGTGCGAAAGATCACTATACCAAGGATTGTCCCCATAGTGCGGAAGTTAGTCACTTATTTGAAGCAACTCAAGGGACCCTGACTGTCTTAAAAGTGCCATTTCTTTCAAAACAAACCCAATTGGTAGAACAACCACAATCCTCTCCCTCTTCAGGTTCTCAAGTTTACATGAATGGAATAATGCCTATTTCTGTTTCCACCAGGTCAAAATATTATCAAACTCCTCAAAAGCAGACTGTGGAAGAGGAAGCCACTAATACACCTTCTACTTCCACTCCACCCAGTTCTAGTCATCTTCATATGAAGAGACCTAATAACGAATCTGTTATATGACGGCCTTCTAAAGATGTGCTTTGAAAGTCATCTTATAATCTAAACACTAGAGTTGCTCAACATTACAATATTCTCGAAGATCTGGGTCAAGCGCCTTTGATGATGTCTGCATTGAAAATTCTCCAAAATTGTCCAATGCAATGACAATCATTGTTATTTGCTATAGGAGGAATTGATCCTGTTGATTTGAATTTGATCACTTTTGATCTAGAAAACCATGTTCCTCGTCTTCCCCATCAAATTGCATTTTTAATCCAAGTCATTATAAAAGGGAAGATGATTCATCAGACTGCCATTGATGAGGGTGCTCCACCTGCATCATGTCTGTTTCATGTTGGAAATCCATCAGCTGTCTACCTCTCAATCAGTCTCTTATCACCTTAGAAGCGTTTGATAGCAGAGGATCCCTTCCTTATGGTATTCTCACAAGTTTTCCCATTGCCTTAGAAGGGAAACTGTTGAATTAGAAGTACAAGTCATCGATGCAAATCTAGATTACAACCTTCTACTTGGATGAAGTTGATCCCATGCCATGTTTTGCGTGGTTTCCTCTTTGTTTCGTGTGCTCCATTTTACTCATGAAGGGAAAATCGCCACCATCTATCAATTGCCATTTTTCTCTTCCAGTTCTTCTAATGGCAATGCCCCATATGTAGGAAATACCGATGTTCCCTATGAGAGCGTGGGGGTAGGTATTTTCAAAGATTTTACTTTAATGGGAACTTTTTCTCTGCCACCTCCGCATGTCGCCTCAGTTAACATTATCTCAACCTCAAGTGATCCGTGGATCATCCCTACTCCGTATCAGGTTGATTCTTTCGGTGATGCTATGCCGCTAAGTTCTTTTCAACAAACTTATCAACATGTTATTTTGGCTTCAACGGTTGTTTCTGAAAGTCATACTACTCTTAATATACACCTAGACACGTATTCATAATCTCCTTGGCTTGGTTCTTGCAATTCTCTGGATCCCTTGAACGAGATATTTCCCATCGACGAGAGTATTTTTGAGGTTATGTCTCTTGAAGAAACTCCCTGGAATGATGCTCATCATCGTTCCTCGTTTCTTCCAAGTCTCAGTGAGATTTATTTGTTTCTTGAAAATTTTGTTTCTCATAACCCGACGCATCCACTTGAAATTCTATCCGAAGTTAATATGGGAAATTTTGGTGCATGAAGTTCTATCCGAAGTTAATATGGGAAATATTACCGCAACAATGCTAATTGAAATTTCCATTAAACGTGGGATTGTCAAGAACATCCACATTAGGGGTTCTTGTTCTGTGGAAGAGATCAGGGTTTACACTCACCTTTTTAAATAATTTCGCAATGTCTTCGCTTGGTCATATGAGGAAATGCTTGGTATCGATCCAGCTATAGTGGTGCATGAAATAGACATTTATCTTAATGTGAATCCCATTTGTCAACAGCTCCGTTCGGTGCATCCTATAAAAGCCATTGCTATTAAGAGAGAAGTTGAAAAATTTCTAAAGGATGGTTTTATTTACCCCATCTCATTGACAGATTGGGTTTCTAATATCTGTCACTAAAAAGCAGGGAACACTTTATGTTTGTGTTGATTACTGCGATATCAACTGTGCATGCCCTAAAGACAATTATCCCACTCCATTTATTGATTAGATCATTGATGAGTGCACTGGGAGTGAGATCTTTTCTTTTATAGATGGTTTTTCTGGTTATAACCA
Organism: Pinus taeda; assembly: GCA_000404065.3. NCBI lineage: Eukaryota > Viridiplantae > Streptophyta > Pinopsida > Pinales > Pinaceae > Pinus > Pinus taeda. Next base: position 24,328 of record APFE030581841.1, read on the forward strand.
GATTAACATATTACCCACTGATCAACACAAAAATGCTTCATCTATCCATGGGGGAATTTTTCCTATAAAAAGCTCCCTTTCGGTCTAAAAAATGCTATGCTACCTTCCAGAGAGCGATTTCATATGCCTTTCATGATATTAAACACATCAGTTAGCCTTATTTGGATAACTTACTATCTCATTTTGCTAAGTGTTGTCACTATTCAACCACCTTCGAGCAATCTTTCTATGTTGCTGAAATTATAATATTCGTCTCAATTCACATAAATGTGTCTTCTACGTCGAATCTGGTCATCTCTTAGGTTTTTTTTTGTCCAAATAAGGCATCCGAATAGATCCTCTGAAAGTAGAGGCTATTGTAAATTTATCCCCTCCATCCTTGCACCAATTGCATATTTCACAAGGGAAGGCCAATTTTCTTCGTTGTTTTGTCCCTAATTACGCTGAGCTTGCCAAGGGATTTACTCGCTTACTTAAGAAGGGGATCCCAATCGTTTGGGATGAACTCACTACACAATATTTTGTTTCTCTAAAGAAAACACTCATTAGTTCTCCTTTATTGCATACCACCTCGATTATTTCTTGTACTTAGTTGCGACTGACAGTACCATTGCCATGGTACTAGTCTAGGACGATGACGATGGAAATGAACACATGGTTTATTATTTGAGTCGAAATATTATTGACACAGAAACTCGATATGCTTATGTCGAAAAGCTCACCTTGGCAACAATCCATGTTGTCCAACGATTTCACCATTATATTCTACTACAAAAGACCATAGTAATTTTGGATTGTAACCCCATGACTTATATTTTGACTCATCAGTTGCTTGGGGGAAAATACTATAAATGGATTGTTATCTTGTAGGAGTTTGATTTGGAGTTTACTGCCGCCAAATCAAAGAAGTCACTAGTTTTTGTCGAATTATTCTGCGCTCTTCGTTCTATAAACACCTCCACTAATTTTACTGAGTAGATTCTTGATGAAACGTTGTATCTCATAAGTACTCTCAACCCATGGTACAAAGATATTATTGTTTATCTTTAGACCCAAACTTTTCAATTTGATTTGTCTTGATCTGACCATCACCGCATTCGACATCATTCTCAACCTTTCACATTATTGGTGATACGTTGTATTGAGTCGGTGTTGATTCTGTTCTTCATAAATGTTTAACACTTGAAGAGGATGAATGAGTCCTAAATGACTTCCACTCTGGGGCATGTGGTGGTCACATGTTAGGCTATGCCACTGCTCAGAAAATCCTACGCACTAGTTATTTCTGGCCTTCTATCTTCAAAGATTTCATTTTGGCAGTTCAAAAGTGTCATGAATCCCATATTTATAATCATAAACAATGTGCCCCACCAACACCCTTACACCCAGTTGTTACCGTAGGCCCATTCGCTAAATGGGGCGTTGATTTTGTTGTAACTCTCACTCGACTGGAGGGCATGGATATATCATCGTTGTCATCAACTATTTTACTGAATGGGCCGAGATGATGCCCACATATACTGTTGATGGTACAAATGCTACTCAATTTCTCTTTAACCATGTTATAGACCATTTTTGTTTCCCTCAAGCCATTATCATTGATCATGGATCCCATTTTCATTAGTACATGATGGTAGAGCTTACTACTCAGTTGGGTCTGTTTCACGACAAGTCAAATCCTTATTATCCACAGGCTAATGGCCAAGTTGGAGTAGTTAATAAAGTATTACTTACTATGCTTTAGCGTACCATTGGAAAGCATAAAAAAAATTGGAATCTCATGTTGTTTTCAACACTTTGGGCTTACCAAACCTTAAATAAGACAACCACTGGTTTCACTCCATTCTAGATGGTATATGGTTTTGAGGTGACACTCCCTATCGAGTGTGAGATTCTTTCATTAAATCTAGCTATCGAATTACTACCCGATACCTCACCTAAAGAGGAACGTTTACTTTATCGCGAGAGGCTTGATGAAACCCATCGTATTGCTGTGATGGTTATCCAAGCACGGAAAAAAATGAGTTAAAGCTCATTATGATCGAACTATTTCTCCATGAGTTTTTGTTGAAGGTGACTTGGTCTTGTTGTATGACAAATCCAACGATAAGTTGGGAGCTAGGAAGTTCAAACCTATGTGGCATGGACCATATGTTGTTAAACATGTTTTGAAAAAAGGTGCCTATGAGTTGGTTGATTACGAAGGTAATGAGTTAGCACATCCACACAATACGCTTTATTTGTAAAAGTATTATGCGTGATTTCTGTATAATCACTTTTGTACATTAGTGTGTGAATTCATTACTGTGAATTTTGATTTTTTGGTATGATTTTTTGCTTTGTAGACATGTTTCCTCTTCTTATGTTGTGTTCCACTTGGTTCATAGATGTCATCAAACCATTATGTTGGTTTTGTTGATGGTGCTTGTTGTAGCACAAAGAACTTATCTTCCGCAGCTTGGGCACTCTTTGCCCCTAACGGCGAGTTGATCAATTTACAAGGTATTTTCCTGGGACAAACAACTAATAATATTGTGGAGTATAGTGTAGTTATCAAACTGTTATCAGAAGCAATTGCTCCCGGAATTAGAAATTTGGTTGTTAAGTTAGATTCACAACTTGTTGTGCTACAGTTAAATGGTCATTATTGAGTAATAAATCCACAAATATTGCACTTGTATCTACGTGTTCAATTACTTGAAAGAAACTTTGATTACATTACATATCAACACATTCCACGAAATTTGAATAAATTAACAAATGCATTTGCAAATTATGTTTTAGATAGAAATTTGCGTCATTTATAAAATCAAACACATAATCATGATATATGAACACATAAGTAAATAATAGAAACATCTTTATGCATATATTTATATATATCGAGTCTGTCAAAGTTTGTTATGTCAAAATCTCAAAAAATAGTGTTATGGGGCACATGGCCTTAAAAGCCTACAACAATGCAGAAAATATGACTAGGAATAGGATATCCATCCACATGATGCTCATGATAGCATGAGACAACTATAATCACTTAGGCTAACAACTGACGAATTCTTGCGGATACTCCTAATGTGTGCCTCTCGTACCGCAGTGACACGTCATCTATAGTAGTGTGCTCTAGAATCCCCAAGTAAGGACTTTCAGGTTTCACTCCATCTCCATTATAGGATCTGCTCCTTCCTCATATGGAGCTTCTTTCTCTACTGGGCGTGTTAATCCTCGAGCTATCAAAGATATTCCGAGAGGTATTTCCGGTCCCACATTTGCAAAGTTATCATAAATAAACTCTCAAATACACTTCAAAAAATCATAAAACTTGACTAATTCCAAAAACAAGTTTTTACCTGCATCGGTCCATTATGCACCAGGTGGTAGAGGAAGATGTGGGCCTCCTCTGAAGTCTGTGCCCGCATTAGCATATTTATCTACCACGATCAATTTTTGGTGTAACTAACCAAAGAACGTTGGAGGGAAATGCATCCTTTGACCTCCTCCACCTTGATGAATAACCTCGCTCCATATGAGTAAACTCAGACCTCTTGGAGCTGGATCGATCTTAGTCACATTATTCTTTTAGGTTAACTAGCAATCCTTCGAACCAATCAAATAAAATTGGGATGAGATAGTCCTCTACATATTGGAACTGAGATTCCATTGCCTCATGCAATGCTTGAGCCCTATCTATACGGGCCATGGTATGTAGAATAATCCTCAAGGGTAGGTTGTCGATGGTTGCTATCTTAACCTTTCCACTCATGGTTGTTTCTGCATCCAGGAAATGCCTTCTGATCAGTGTATTAGTGCTCTGTCCTCGAGTACAAGCTCCAAAGATTTGAACCCTCTCTCCTCTCGTGGATGGTCCAGTGATGAAGTAGATGTTAGATACCTCTAGTTCCAGTTCTTGATCTCCAATAATGAAATTCTCGCGACCAACATCCCATAATCCTATGATACTCTAGCAACTCTTATGAGCTCTGAGTCCCAGGGTTTGAAAGAACCTAAGCAATCCACAGTCCTTCAAAGTGTTAACACATGCTTCAATTTGGATATCTTGGTGGTCTTCCACCTTGTGGCCTCTCTCTTTCGATTCGATGGCCATATTCATTGAAATATCCTGTAAATAATCCATAAACAATATTTAGAAGCCTTTCAATGGATTAAAAATTTTAAAAAACTGATTAATACAAAGTATTTCTCATTTTATTTTTCGCTATGTTCTCAACACAACTATTTGAATTATTTTCGCGCTAACAGCATGAGGGTCTTTTGGGTTATGGGGTGATCAGTGTGGATTCCATGACTAGACACGCGTTGATCACCCCCGATAATAAAAATGAAAAACCTCCTCTTAAATAGTCCAAAATTCTAAAAAATGGCAGAAAATTGGTATGAAAAATAAGAGAAATGGAAGAGCTCTTACCTGCAATTGATGATTCGTGAAATGGTGTCTTAGATCTACCACACAAATTGCCTAAAGAATCAGAGAAAATAGGGTAAAATGAACTCTCCAAATTACCCAAAGTGAAATGGCAAGATGTTTTCACTTTTTGTCTATTTATAAGTTTTGAAATACATTTTTTCCAATATATTATTATTTTTCTCAATATCGATGATGTGTGGTTTTCTTTGTGTAGTTATAGGATCTTTTGGTGGTAACAGTGATATTTTTTGGTCGATTCAATGAGTTTTTTGTTTTCTCTGTTTTTTGGGCTCATTAAAAATAAACGAAAAAGGAACCTCCCTGGAGTCCTCTTTAAGCTCTTTTCTCACTCTCAAAAGATGAAAATATCGTCGAGTACTTTTCTTTTCGAACTCATTAAATTAAATTAATTGACATCGTCTCAGTATACGTTTACCCCTTTTTCGGGTTGGGATTGACTATTTACGAAAAAGGAACACCTTGGTCGACATGGTCAAGAGATTCTCTCGAATACTATTTTCTACCTTTTTGGGTTCGAGAGACAAATTACGAAAGAGGACCTGATGGAGTTTTATTGTTTGTCTCTTTTTCAAACTCTCTAAATATGAAAAAGATATCGAGTTACTCTTCCGTCAGACTTGTAAAAAATTAAACGATGAAAGACTTGTCACCATGACGAGACCGAGTTTCTCCTTCCTATGAATCGTAAAACTTACTAGGATGGATTCATTTGAAGAATAAACTTATATGACAAGCATATGCTATCCCCTTCAAGCTTGTGATTAAAAATAATTGGGGTACTCATTAGAAATAGTGGAGAAAATGAAAGTGAAACATCTCTTGTACAGGCAGCATGTTGCTCTTGAACATGACACTCATCTCTTTCTCATGTTGGGTTTGGGATATCCTCACTTAGTCACTTGTCCTTCTGGGTTTGGGTGATCCATTTTGCCTCTCATTTGACTATTCCACTTCATCATCATGACCCTTGGTCTTATGTTGAGTCAAATTTTTCGATGCTCTAGAGTTCTGTCACCGATATGTTCAAGAGAAGTCTTATCTGCAGTTTACTACCTGTACATTGTCTAACCTTTGGCCATAGTCCTGGATCATACTTTATTCCTTGTATCATTTTGATGATGAGGGAATCATTATTTCCCTCCATCGATGGGTCATTTCCTGTCGACTTCAACTCATTATCTAGTAAGATGAATTAGAAAATCCATTTAATTACCTTAGAGCTTGCATGTATTAATGGAAATTTCTTCGCATTCGATGAGATGTTTTCATCATTGGCCTTCGATCGAATGATTCCATGAGTTTTTGACTTCAGATTCATTTTCACATTCACAAATTGTACTGTCGTACCTTGAGAGCCATTGTCATTATTCGTGGTTTCTCTCATACCTATTAATGGTTCACATCATTGACCGGTAATCAAGTGTTTTTATAGCATGTTCGACTTCGACACATTCATTCACATGTTAGAATTCATACCTTGATCGAGTTGGAATGGATCATAAAACCTTGAGCTTTGTCTAATATAACTCAGGTTGCATGAACTTATGTATTATTCATGATTGTATACATGTTTCCTCTATATGGATGACTGTGACAATACCGTGGGACCTTATATCTATGATGATGATGATCCTTCTATATCAAGTGGATGTGTCCATATCGTGGATCTTAGACTTCCAGATGATCATTTTCATTCGGATGCCCGCACCCATACTGTGGATATTTTTACATGTTCCTTTCTATTTGGATGGATGTGTCCATACCATGGATTTTTGTTTTGATATATATGACAGAGTTATCAAATATGTATATGTATATGCATGCTTGATTTTTAGGTCTCTTGATGGTGTTTGCTATAGTCCTTGCAATAGCTCATTAAGCATCTCAGCCATCACTCCTTGTTCCGCCTTCATGCTTTAGGGGGCATCTGTTACACAATATTTTGTCACACCTCCTGCACTTCCTTGTGTCATACCCCGGAGTGCCAAAACTTGAAAACTATGCAGTGTACCCATCCTGATATGTAGTCCAAATCCTCCCTAAAGAACTAATGAAAGGTTGCCTTGAGACATTCCTGATAAAAATGAGCTCAAAACCCTAATTTCTGGGTCAGTGTGACTGCAAAATTTCCCTCTCGTGCTAATGGTAGGTTGCATTATATGAGTCTTATGCTGCCAGTGCATATTTTGCCTGGATACTCGTGCCGATCCCTAAAAGGAAAGTTTTCCCAAAGTGGAGGAGAAGCATCATGATCTAGAGGCTTCCAAAACAATGAGCTGGATGATGTTCAATGTGGATGTGGTCGAATTATCCCAATATTTCCCTTTGATATTATCCCTATGATCTTCGTCCTTAAGATGAGGACCTTCCCTTATCTTTGGTGAGATCTTATCTCCCTCTCCCTACCTATAAATTCATCCTCCTCCATTCCCAAATGGTTGGTCTTTGATTATTTGCACCCTTATGCTCAGATAGTGCCTACGTATTATTCAGTTTGGCTTGGATAAGGAGTGCTTAGAGAGCTTGAGCTTATACTTGGACATTCACTCAAGGAGTTCTACTAACATCAAGGCCTAGGTTGTATGCTTCCTCTTTTTTTTATTAATATATACAACTGTTGGTTCACTTTCCATAAATGCTTGTGTCAATGCTTCATTTATCTTAATGCTCCTTGATCTGTTAAATGGATTACATTTGATTATGCTTGTTGCACTTTTAAGCTTTGTTGTTCCTTGGCCTCTTGTGTAAGTATTCAAATGCTATGAGTAGTAAGGGCTGAGCCCGAGGAGCAAGTGATCAAAGATCTTCAACAAAGGAGTGAATTATAGAATCAAAATGAGGTAGGTCTCCTTCCTCTTCTCTTATTTCGATTGTAATCCAGGAAAGTGTCTTGTAGATTGTCTTATTTGTTGATAGACCCACTCATTGGGCTAGAGCGATTGTCTCTGTCCGTAGAGAGGATTTACCTACTTAATAGGGTACAACGCTATACAGTATTAGGTGCTTTCACCCGATAATAATTTAAATCCTTAACTTTAACTCATTTTAATTTTTATTTAATTAATTATGTTATGCCCCCCTTTTCCCTAGGTCCGGTCCAACTAGCCGTTTCCTAGTCAAATATAGCCATTGCCTGGTAAAATATTATTGTCATTGAATGTTCTACTATGACTATTTAACTTGCAATCTAGATTTGATTCTTCAACTTACCCTGACGATGAACCACACTGGTTGGTTCGAAATGCGTCGACAAATGAAATATTATGTGATTTATGCCAAAAAATCTCTCATAAAATTGATTTCTACTTCTCTGTTATATGTGTTCTATTTGATCTTGCTCAAAATCGATTAAGCTTTCGTAAGTTTGTTGTAGAAGTAGATCAAGTATTTTTCTTTAGTTACATTGCCTTATCAGGTAATCTACAGTGAAAATTTCTACATGGTATTAAAGCAAAGGTGATGAAAATAGAGAACAGTATACAAAGAAGGGAGAAGTTCAAAGTTTGAGGTTCTTAATTATCGAAATCAAATTCTTATCACATCTCAAAGTTCACCAATGGCATTCAATGGTTTGAGACTCGATTATGCCCTGGATGGAAGCTCAAATTATATAGCCTAGAGCGATCGCATGGAAGTGGTATTAGAGGACAACGGTTTGAAGGACTTCATTGATCAAGAAGTCCCCAAGCTAGCAGTAGCTAATGCCTAAGAATTGGTGGAATGGAAGAAATGTGTGGCTAGAGAGAGGAGGATTCTTCTGGAGGGAGTTCGAGACCATATTGTCTCGAGTCTCCATGGGAAGGAGACACCATTTTCAATGTGGAAAACATTGAAGGATCTATATCAGAACAACATCGATCAGAGTAAGTTGGCGCTAAAAGAAAAGTTTTGGAAAATCAAGTGTGAAAAGGGCGACATGATCTCTACATATCTGAACAAGCTCACCACTTGTAGGGATGAGCTTGGAAGTGTAGGAATCATGATAGCTGATGATGACATTGTGAGTCTTTCTCTCCTTGGTCTTCCTAAGAGCTGACATATCTACTAAGACTCAGTAAATGGAAGAGAGAAACTACCAGATTGGGAACGACTATGGTCGGATCTGATGCAGGAGGAGATCAGGAGAAGCACCAGAGATGGTTCTTCATCAAAGCATGATGATGAAGAAAATCTAGCCTTAGTGAGTAAGGCGAGGAAAGGGAAAGGGAAGGCTTCCCATTCCAAATCAAGTTCTTCCCATGGTGTGAAGAAGATTGCCAAATATAAAGTACGATTCTTTAATTGTCATGAGGTGGGCCATTATGCAACAAATTGTCCACAGAAGAAATCCGAGAAGGGATCCTCGAAAGGATCATATGGTGAGGCACTGGCGTCATAGTTCAAATTGGATTTCACCCTCATCACATGCATGGTTTCATCGATGGTGGTTTGTGTTTGGTACCTAGATAATGGAGCCTCATTTGACATGACTGACGACAAGAGTTTATTTAGTACCTTGGAGGAGAAGGATCTCTAGATGCGCATAGAGATGGGCGATGATGGAAAGTACTGTGTTTCAAGTGAAGGAATGGTTGTGTTTCAAAGGGAGTATGGAGCTCCTCTCACCTTGACTGATGTAAAGTATGTGCCTGGATTGAAGAAGAACCTGGTATCCGTAGCTATGTTGGAAGACAAAGGCTATGATGTAGTCTTTAGTAAAGGAAAGGCATTCCTGAGACACATCGCCACAGGACAGACCAAGAGGATTGAGATTTGAGTAAGGAATATCTACAAGCTGGAGGTAGATGACTGTGATGCATTGAGTTCCAAAGCAGAGTTGGTGCAGAGCTAAGATGTTGGCGAGCTATGGCATAGAAGATTGGGTCACTTGCACCATGGGGCCTTGAATGTCATGCAACAAATTTCTATTGGACTTCCCAAGGGTAAACTTGACCAAGTGGATACGTGCAAAGGTTATACCTTGGGTAAGTATGCAAAATCTTCCTTTCAGGATCGAGACAGTTGAGCTGAAGGAAACTTGGAGCGAGTTCATTTAGATTTGTGTGGACCATTCTTGATAGCCTCCACTGCTAAACAAAGGTACTATGCTATCTTCATTGATGATTTTTCTCGTATATGCTAAATCTATTTCATGCAGAAGAAGGATCAAACATTCTCAAGGTTTTGTGAGTTTGAAGCCTTGGTTGAGAAAGAATTAGGAAAGAAGATAAGGGCCTTGTGAAGTGATAATGGTGGAGAGTATGTCTCTCAAAATTTTAAGGACTTCTGTGCAACATAAAGAATTAAACAGGAGTTGACAGCACGCCATAACCCACATCAGAATGGGGTGGTTGAAAGGAATAATAGAACAATCGTGGGAGCAGCTCGGGCGATGCTACATGACCAAGGCCTACCACTTCATTTGTGGGCTGAGGCATACAATAAAATGGTATACTTGTAGAATAGAAGCCTGCATCGCATACTGGGGATGAAGACACCAGAGGAGGCTTTCTCTGGGAAGAGACCAAATGTGAGTCACTTTAGGATTTTTGGCTCATCGATATTTTGCCATGTGACCAAAGATGCTCGGAAGAAACTTGAGCCAACAGCTGAGTTGGGGATACTTGTGTGGTACATTGATACACCCCATGACTATCAGGTGTTCTTTCCTACCAGTCAGAGGACAGTGGTACGCAGAGATCTAAAGTTCGACAAGCAGAAGGCCATGCGAGTATCCCTTGAGAGGGAGCTCAAGTTGCATGTAGAGGAGGAACTTTTGGTTCCTAAGGAGGAGGAGCCTCAGACTGATGCAGAGCAACCAAATGCAGATGATCTAGGAGTGGAGACATCCACTCATGTAGAGTCTTCCAGAGATGAGTGGAAATGCTCAAGGGAAGCTAACAGATTGTTGATAGATGTGAGAGAGAATGTGGGACAACCATCTTCTCAGTGCAGACAGAGGTGGTCACCTGAGTAGTACACTGGTTACATAGCCCTTGTTGGGGATGTGTATAGACTAAACCATCTTCCTTCGAGGAAGAAGTGCAGCAGCCAATCTGGATTAATGCTATGGTGGAGGAGTATGACTCCATAGTTTGGAACAATGTTTGGGATGTTGTTGCAAGACCAGAGAACAAGTTAGTGGTGAGTTCCCAATGGCTTTACAAGGTAAAGAAAACAACTTATGGTAGTGTGGAGAAACATAAGGCAAGGTTTGTTGCCCGTGGTTTCTCACAAGTCGAGGGGATCAACTATGATGAGACTTTTTCTCCTGTAGCAAGGTACTCATCTATCAAATCGATGTTGGCACTATCAACATAGATGGGTTGGAAGATCCATTAGATGGATGTGAAGAATGTGTTCCTCAATGGAAAGATTGAGGAAGAGGTGTACATAGAGCATCCAGAAGGATTTCAGACCTTCGATCATGAGTTGCATGTGTGCCGACTCAAGAGAGCTTTGTACGGGTTGAAGCAAGCAACTCGTGCTTGGTACACTAGGATTAATAGCTATTTCACCGGGTTGGGCTTCACTAAGAGTGAAGCGGATGTGAACCTATCCCACATCATGGTAGAAGGTAAGCCATTGATCATTGTTCTTTATGTTGATGATCTGAAATTAACAAGTGATGATCATTTGATCAAGTCTTGCAAAGAGGACCTTGCAAGAGAGTTCGGGATGAAAGACATGGGTCTCATGCACTACTTTCTAGGCATGGAGGTGTGGTAGAAGGATGGGGAAGTGTTTGTGTCTCAAGGCAAGTATGCCAATGAGATACTCATGATATTCCACATGGAGAAGTGAAAGCCCATGCAGACTCCTCTAGCAGGTATCTGGAGGAAGGAGGATGCTACTTTAGGTGAGGTAGTAGCTGCTACTGTGTATCGGTAGCTTGTGGGTTCATTGATGTGTTTAATGAACACACGACCAGATTTGTGCTTTGCGGTGAACAAGCTGAGTCAAGCTATGGTTCAGCCTACCAAGCTGTTTTGGAAGGCAGCAAAGCATGTGATGAGATACCTCAAAGGCACATCTTAGTATGGATTATGGTACAGATGGAAAAAGGGAGTGAAGTTTCAGGGCTTCACAGATGCAGATTGTGTAGGGAGTCCATCGGATCAGAAGAGCACTTCAGGAGGAATTTTCAACCTTGGTTCAGCTGCAGTTTCTTAGTACAACAAAAACTGAGGTCATTTGCACTTAGCTTAGCAGAGGCTGAATACATGGCTGTAAGCTAGGCAACATGTGAGGCCATTTGGATGCAGAAAATTCTAGTTGGATTGTTTGATCAGAGGATGGATCCAACTGTGATCTATTGCGATAATCAGAGTTGTATCAAACTCTATGAGAATCCAATATTTCATGATAGGCCAAAGCACATTGATATCCGGTATCATCATCTTCGAGACTGTGTGGTGAAGAGCATCATGTTGTTGCAGTATGTTTCGACCGATGAGCAGGATGCAGAAATTTTGACTAAGGCATTGTCAAAATGTAAACTCGAGTTCCACAGAGACAAGATCAAGGTGACAGATAATCCATTTCTTGTTGAGAGGGAGTGTTGAAAATAGAAACAAGAAATGCTAAAAATAACATTCTTATAGATAGCATTTCAGGATACATTCCAATTTTAATTAGTCCCTAAATTGAAATTGTGAATTAAAATTCGAATTTGAGCTCAGCAGCTGTTTGTAAAATAATTAATTAATTCATCCTCAGTTAATTAGTTAGAGAAAATCAAACATGAAGTCTATGTGAAGGCATGCAACAATTATCCCTTTGATTTAGGAAGCTATCCCTTAATTAAGGAGATCAAGATGAGTTGTACTTTGAGTTGTAATTAGTTAGCTCAGTTAAGTGAGTTAAGTCCAGTTAGATTAGTTCCAATAGTGGGTGGAACTGATTGTGAGTTCAATTAGTCAATGCATGCATGCATGCAACTAGTTTACTTCAGATAACTAAATATTCTCTCATAAATAACACATGCATGTCAGTTCAGACAGAGATCCAATTGAGATCAAAGGATGGGATAATGTATTATCAGTTGTAGGAATATTCCCATGAGGATATCTCTTGCATGCAGAAGGAATTCTTTCCTTGAGGATTGTGAAGTTATTTCTAAGGTTAGTGAGTAGTGTGTGAGGTAATTACACACAGGTGGCAGCTTGAGGACCGAGGAGAAACTGTGCAAGGAAATAGGAGGCTTGGAGGACTGAAGGAAGGCATATGTGTTGTCTATTCTATCTATGAGCAACAGTGAGGGATTGTAATGAGAGTTGGATAGCTTGTGAACTAAAGATTTATGTAATACTGAGATATTTCCAGTTGTATGATAGCACAAATAGCAGGGTTTTTAGCTGAGGCTTTCCCCAGATTATTCTTCTATGTTCATGTGTGATTGATTTCTACTTCTTTGTTATATGTGCTCTATTTGATCTTGCTCAAAATCTATTAAGTTTCTGCAAGTTTGTTGTAGAAGTAGATCAAGTATTTTGCTTTAGTTACATTGCATTATCAGGTAATCTACAGTGAGAATTTCTACAGTCTATTTTTCTTTGCATGTCCCCAACGAGGTCGGGATATAAGGAGTTAGGGCTCGAACTGGTCTAACCTTTGAAGAGACCAACCTCACAAATCCTAACGGCCTCCCATGGTGGAAGAAAAGAAAGATGAGGGGCAACACATCTACTTCCAACAACTACTCTGGAAGCGCCACACCCTTTAAGGTACAAGTTAACTTTGACATCCCCATATTTGAGGGTCATATAGATGAAAATGGCATAGATAAATGGATAAATCTTCTAGAAGAATCTTTTTCTGTTCATGATTTTTCCAACCGAGAAAAGATCATTTTTTCTCTTCTGAAAGCCGCCCCCCACGTCAAGTACTGGTGGGAAACCTACTTTGAGCAGAAGGACGAGAGAGAATCCTCACTATTTTCAGCTGCACCCACTTGGAATTCATTTTGGGATGCCATCAAGGTGTAGTACTACCCTGTTGGGAGCTATGACGATAAATGCATAAAGTGGACCATGCTCTGGCAGGGAAGGGATCAAAACATGTCGGAGTTCACCAATATTTTTCATACCCTTCGCACGAAGTTGGGTATTAAGGATTCTGATACGGATTTGGTTCTCAAGTACCACGGTTGGCTACACATGTACATCCAGGACGAGATGGAGTTCCTAGACATATCCTCGCTCGGCATGACGTACCAATATGCTGTCAAGATCAAGTAGAAGTTTAAACAGAATAAGCGAGACTTTGGATCCACAAATCCAAAGCAATGAAAATGTGTCCCAAAACCACAGAACCAAGGAAAAAGCCAAGGCGGGGAGACCCAAGACAACCCGTCGAAGCTGCAAGAAAATAACACCACCACGAAGTCAAAGAAGGACACAAGAAAGTGATGTGAGTTCCATAAAAGCCCCACTCAAAACACAAATGAGTGTCAGACAAGCAGTTTCTGGTGGCCAAGTGAAGGCTTCAAAATCAAATGCATGTTCCGACTCTGATTCAGAACCTGACAAGAGGAATGACAAAGGGAAATAGATTATTGATGCAGAGCCCGGCACCACTATTTCCACCACCAAGATCCAGAAGAATGAGCCTGAAGATCTAGAGGAGGAGGAGTGTCCTTTCCACTCACAAATGTAGGTGAAGGCTTTGCCACTGCTATTCATTGTCGACAATGGGAGCCAAAAGAAACTCATTTCAGTAGAGGTCATGAAGCGGTTGGGCCTACCAACTACATTAGACCTGAAGCCTTACAATATCGGGTGGCTTCCCCAAGGACGAGATCTCTGAGTCAGCCAACAGTGTTGCCTTCCCTAAAAAATCAAGCCCTTCATGGATGAGGTATTTTGTGATGTATTATTAGGACAACCATACTTGTGGAAGCGACATGCTGTATATGAGTCTAGACCTTGATCTGTGATTATTCCTTTGGGTAATATGTTATACAGGATAACATAGGTAGTCCCACCTACCGCCACCTCTTTGATCTATGCTAAGAAATGCAGTAATATCATCTCCTAGACTAGGAAATTTTTTTTTTTTTTTGGTTCGATCTCAAAGTAAGGGGAAGACCGTAGCCACATCCATGGCCCTCGGGAAGGGTTCCTCCATGCAATAAAAGCAGGGGGATATGATCATGAAATAATACAGGGACATATTCTCCTCACCCATAGGGGTACCGTTGCACTATCAGGTCAAGCATTTGTTCAATCTGACTCGCGAAGAAATTTTTCCCAACATGCCAATATATCATTTCTCCATTATGAAAAATGACAAGTACAAGTAGGGACATGATCAACATCGGGTGCCATACAAGTTTTAGGTGGGCAATAAAGTTTGGTTGCATTTGCAGAAAGAATGCTTTACTAGAGCCCATCAGAAGCTCAAACCACTCTGATATGGTCCTTACACCATTACCAAGACTGTGGGATACAATGCATTTGAGATTAGCATTCCACCATTCCTTAGACTGCACCCAGTGTTCAATGTGGACTACCTTCAACCATACTTCCCACCATTGTTGGACACATAAGACATTATAGAACAACTCACACCTACAGAGTTAAATCGAGACTGCATGGAATAAGCCACAACTGATTGGATCATGGAAAAGAAGGTCAATAACACCCAACAACAAAGGATCCACCTATATCGAGTTGTCAAAGTAGGCCAACTCCTTCACCATGGCAAGTGTCTCACTAGGAAACAAGTTCAACTAAAGTTTCCTCATATCATGGAGGAACTCAACGCAATGGGGACCATTTCTTCCTAAGGGGGGAGGAATGATCCAGGTGGATAATGGTGGCTACCCACATATTCCACTTGTACCCCCACCATTGTTTCTTTCAGTTTCATTATTTGTAGCACAATTTACTATTTTTGGCAGTGTTGACGGTGCTGGACCTACCAACATTCAGGGGATCACCCCGGTATGAAGTCCCAACTAGAACTCACACCGTTTGGTGTGGGAGTCCCATCTGGTATGATGGACTGGTTTCGATTATCTTAAAGATTTACCTCAAATCTTGCTTGTCAGCAAAGGAGAGTGGTTTGCTTTTTCTTCGAGAAGTGAGGTTTGTGTGCCTAGTGATTGCTAGTGTCACTTGTGTCAATGGTTCTTTCACTGTAGAGGAAGAGGGTGAGAGTGAGTCCTAAGTTGGTTGGGAGGAAGCCCCAACTCTGTTAGGAACACACAACACAACAAGTATGTACACAGATTCTGGAAGAACAGTCCACATGGATGCGACAGTCACAACACACAAGGGAAGATAACACATACAACACTCAACAGATGAGTCCGCTCGAGTGCAATAGTTGTTATAGCAAGTTTTATGTGAAAGGTTTATTTGATGTCCAAGGAGGTAACCAACATAGGCAAGACAACGTTAACAACATATACAACACATTTTCATTAACATATATGTATTACAACAAGTGAATGAGTTCAAGTGTTAAACACAGGTTAAAGCATCATGCATTACAAGTGTTCAAGATTAGTCTTACAACAATTACAATACATGTGTGAAAACGTGAGGGCCTATTAGCAAGGTTCTGAACTAAGTGAAAGTTCCAAGACACATTGTTACACCATACATCACTAACCCCGTGGGTAGGGCGTTGGATCCACTACTTACTCCTCAAAGAAAAGATTACAAACTCTCAAGGCTATTTGGGAGGAGCTTAGGTGAAAAGTCGTTTCCATGTACAAATGAGGGGGTATTTATAGTTAAGGGTGGAACTGACCCTTGTGGCTATTCGACTATCCTCATGATTATTTAACTTCCATGACTTTTTGACTTTACATGACTCTTCATACAACAAGTGGGTCTCTTGGACTTCCATGTTACATTACATTGATTGGCAATATGGCCCACAATAGAGATGTGTATGACATGACTCAACATGAGAGTGATGGTACATTCGTGCTGCTGCTGGTGTGCATGTCGAGCTACAGTGCTGTTGGGTGATGGATATCCTCATGGTGTGTCCCAGCTTCACCTCTACATGGAAAAGTGTGCGGAGTCTTCAATGGTCATTAGTTCGCTTGATTTTGCATTCACACATTGCTCCTTACTTGTATGTTGGTAAGTTTGAAAGGTTCATCTGTTAGCGAAAGGTGCATGTTCATCCGTCCATTCGTCCATGAGCACAACTTGCATGTTTGCTTGTTCGTTCATCTGCGAACACATTTTTGCATGATCATCCATTCGCGAGCATATCTCTTTGCATGAATCAGTTGTTCCTCTGTTCATGCACCTGTCCTTTTGCATGTGCTCCCTTCATTCATCCCATCCGTTTTCGTGCAATGTTCGTTTGTGTACCTGTAGCTACAGTCACTCATGATGAGAAGACATCAAATACAAAAACCTCCTAGTCTATCATGATGCATGATCATTTTGGATTCAGGTGACCGAGATAGGTAACAAGGTTGTGAGGCGGGATGGAGGCTCCAGGCACTGCTGATGAAAACTGCACAAGAGTCACTGGGTGATGAAGATGGGCAATCCAGATTGAAAATGACCTTCCGCGGGTTCTGGCTTAGCTAGAGGAAAAAACTGCGTAGTTTTTGGGAGGAATAGTCCGAGTTGTGGGAAGGATGGGCAGGCAAAATCTGAGCAATTTTCGGAATGAGTGGGTAGCAGGAGCCTTGCAGCAAAAACTGCGCAATTCCTGAGGGGAACTGGCAGTCAGATGCTGGGTCACTGGCAACAAAAACTGTGCAATTCCTGGAGGGAATTGACAATCAGCTCCTGGATCCCTTGTAGCAAAAACTGCGCAATTCCTGGATGGAACTAACAGTTAGCTGCTGGAGCTTGGCAACAAAAACTACGTAATTCTTGGAGGGAAATTTCAGTTGGCTGCTAGGAGATGCTAGTGGGAAAAACTGTGCTGATGCTGGGATGCTGGACTGCTGATCACCTTTGCGTAGTTTCTAAACTGAGGGAACTGCTGGATAATAATGGATTTTCTCATGAAAACTACACAATTTTCTTGGTGAGAAACCTATCGACTATCGAGAGGTTTGGCTGGAAAAACTGTGCAATTTGTGAGGGAGATAGGGACGGGCACTGGGTGTCTATCCGGCTTGTCTGCACAATTTTCCTAGTCAACGAAAAGGGTAAGGTCTATAGCCTCTATGCAATTTTTTAGGGGAGTTAGTTCTGGGGTGGCTTTCGAGTCAAAATTTTCGGTTGAACAACATGAATGTTGATTAATTTGCTTGTGGACAATGCATCTTGAAATGGATTTCTTGGTGCTTCAATGCTATTTTGGGTGACAGTCGATTGAGTCGATGATGGAGTGATGGTCTGGCTGTCACAGGGGAATCTAGTCATCAAAACTTCAAAAAAGTGACTAAGTGTGTGAATGAGCGAAAGATGCATACATGATCTTGCAAACACACACTTACATGACTTGAGATGAGACGACTCAAACCATCTAGACACACATGCTCAACATGACTGATCGATGTGTAAGCAACAAGCATGACACTTGTGATTGATCGTTGGTTGACTGTGACAACACCTGCGCGATAGTGAATGTGACTTCGTGTGTGAGTGCGAATTATGCTTTCATAGAGAACACAACAAGTACACACGAAGCAAATACTTTGAGTACAACTAGAACATGGTCGTAAGCATGACTTTGACATCAACATGTGAAAACTTGGGTGAAATAATGAAGCAAGGTAGAACTCTAACTTCTCTGTTTTGGTTCATTGGTAGCACAACGACTTGGTCTTTAGGGAGTATTGAATTGCTGTGCGGGTTAATCTGACTTCCCCACTTACCCCATTGACATACATGGTTCTCTTTTGTCCAAATTAGTAAAACACAACCAAAAGTTCAACTTGATCATAATGTTTTGAATTCGTGAAGGGTAGTTTAGCTCTCGAGTTAAAGATTTTCAGAGTATAAGTTTTCATCTCTGGTGTTGCTCCTCTGCTAGCAGGCCTGGACAGTACCATGTTGGAGTCACGCAGGAACAAACACATTGCTCCAATGCCATCGAGCCTAGTCAGTACCCCGGTGGAGTTGCATGTTTCACCTCTTTGCGCAGGAAGCCTTTTTCTTCTTGTTAGCTACCTATACCAATAGGTTTCATTTTTCATGATTGGCAGGGGAAGTGCCAATATGATCTACTTTGTTGATAAAAAGATCTCATATTCTTGTGGAAGAAATATACTTACATTTGGTTGGTGCTGCCCTACTTCTGAATGGATGATCCAACAGCCTAAGCTGGGTCATGCCATATTTCAATTTTTGTTATAGGTTAGAGAAAGAAATCTGTCCAAACAGCTCAATCTTGGCAGGAAAAGTAGATAGGTAGAGAAATAAGGTTCCCAACTGCTTAATCTGGGGCCTTGGAAGCAATAAGGGTAGTTTTAGATAGTAAATCAAAAGAAAAAGCCAAAGGAAAAGAAAAGGCACAAAAGGGTTTACAAATCTAAGTGCACCCTCCTTGGAGTAACAAAAAATGCTAGGCAATAGAGTGGGTAGGCATAGGGGGTTGCAAAAAGCATGGTTCATGGCATTTCACTGGCCTAAAGCAAAGGTAAAAACATGGTGCCTGTGCAAATTTCCTATTTTCAGCAGTCTTACAACAACTTAATGAAGCATGTCTAACTTCCAGATCACCCCCTATCACATTCATGGCTAACATCCCTATGCCACCCATGTTCATGAAAAAGGTTCTAGTTTGTTGGTTCTAGTTTCTTTAAGAGCCACATTTCTTGTGCAAAAATTCTTTTCATTTTGATCTACTTCCTAAGAACTAAGTTGATTTCATATAAACAA
>APFE030581851.1:8176-27375 GCA_000404065.3 Pinus taeda
ATATATAGAATGTGCCATGAAGAGATAGAATTCCCAAGGGTTGGGGAGTTACTCGAATCATTACAAAATGGAGGTGGAAAGCCAACCATTAGCTACAGGTGCAGCGTTACAAACATGACAAATGGCTTGGGTGATTGTTTGCCTTCCTTTTCCACTTGGAAAGAAGCCAATATGGAGTGAAAATGCTTTAAATGTTGCCTTATGTGCTGAAAAAGTGAAGTGTAGATGAGCGGGCCCACTTTGGAGAAGTCGCGAATCAAAATTTCACGAAACAGAGGTAAAATTGGCCTTTTTTTTTATATGCGCCGCGCCACTTTCTATATGCGCTGCGCCACTTTGGAGCCTGTTTTGAGGCACTTGCAGGAGTCCAAAATATGTCCACGTGTTCTTGTTGGAAAATCTATCCTATCTACTTTCCAACCCAAGTTTAATTTTTTAATTTGGTGCTCATTTGCCCCTCCAAATCTTCATTCTCCCAAGAATGCTTCCTGTGTGTCAAAATAGGGGCAGAGAGGTCATTTTTTGGGTGTTTTTGACCTCCTGGAGACTCAAGTCATGCCCAAATTTCTTGCCCAAGCACCAATAGTCGTGATTTTGCATGCTAAATCCAAAAATGCAAGCCATTTGTCATTTGGAGCTCCCAATCCTACGCGCCGCGCCAATGGCGCGGCGCACAGGGAGAAAAAACCTGTGTTTGTGACCAAAAATTTCCATGTGACCAAAATTGTCCCAAATTTCTTGAAATTTGGGCTAGAGGTTCTCTAAGAGGCACTATGTTAGGCCATAGAAGCTTCAGCCAAGATTCGAAGCCGATCTTTCTCTTTTGCCTCTTTTGCCTCTTTTGTTGCTTTGCTCAATTTTGCCTTCAAGCTCCTTATCTGGGCCTTTACACTCATGTTCTGTGCCCTGTAATGATAAACCATCCTCCTCAGTATGGTTTTGTCTCTGTTAGCCTTCTCCAGCAGCCTCTCAAGGTGTATGTTGATCTGCTCTAGCCAGGACTCACGGTCATTGTTGATCTCTTGCTCCAAGGTAGTGAGCTCGATCCTCCTCTGCTGGGCAGCTTGTCGACTCTCACGGATGCTTTGCAGCTCCATGATCTCATGCTGGTCCTCAAGATGCTTGTTTCTCTACTCCAAATACTTGATGATCCATTTGGCCCTCTCCACATTGAATGACAAGTCTTGAATCTCCATGTTCTGCTCCTGAATGGTCATCCTAAGTTTGGCATTTTCGACCTCTGCATCATCATCCTGAATGAGGATGAAGTCGGCCTCCTGTTCTCCTGATGGCCCCTCATCATGCATGGGCTTCTTTCCCTTGTCCTGTACCTGTGTAGTTGATGCCGGAAGCGAGGCCCCTTCCACCTCGGGTGGAGATAACACTCGCTTTGCTGCTGCAAACAAGTGCCTACTGCCTCTCTGATAAGTCACGAATACTAGCATAGTCATGATCTCATGGTACTCATACTGATGAGAAGGAACACCTATCTCATGCTCTAGCTCTGATAGTTCCTATGATGTGTTGAAGAAGTCATGGGAGATGAATTCCTCCCAAGCAATTCCCTGCAATCCCAACTGATGATCTACCAAAATCTGGATAAGAGAAAAGTGATAAACATTGTTAAGCTGCTGCTGAGGGGTCTTATGTAGCATGAAGGTGTTCATCCTCTCTATGTTCCTACATATGAAAAATGGGAGGTTCATCATCCTCACCCTAGTAAAGTGCATGAGCAACCTGATGTGATCGGAATATAGTCAAGAGAACCTCCCCTCACAGCTAAAGTACTTCATGATCAATTTCATGAGCGGAGCATACTCATCTTTCAAGTATCTGAATGGGAAGACTCTTGTGAGCTGACTCAAGAATCTGGCCTTAATGTAAGGCTCATAGTGTTGCCTATCCACCTTCTTCTTCTTATGCCGCTATTCTCCAACATTTGGTATGCTTGTTTCCACTGAGATAGTTTCGGGTGTCAATGTGAAGGTGACCCCGGCCAAGATAGACTGACCTCCATGTAGGTGAAGCACAAAAAGACGGGACAACTCATGATGAACTCTAACATTAGCCACCCTTTGAAAAAATTCAAAACATGCTACGTGATGGAAACATGACATGGCAAGAGGGCATGCTTGTAATTCAGTGAGGGTAGTGGGCTCATCCCTAACATGTTTGCCACTGTTGTGATGTCTCCTGGGAGCCTGCTCTTCCGAGGATGATTCACTTTGTGTCTCCATCTCATACTCTGATGAGTGTTGTGATGCCATGACTGTTGTGTGAACTGTAGTTAGGTTTCCCTTTGATGATGGTGTGAAGTTGGGTGCTCTTGTGATATCTGCCACCAAGGGGAACAATGAAACAAAAGGGAGTATTAGGAGGGGAGTAATGTGATAGGAATAGGGGTTATGGGGGGAAGTTTGTTTAGGGATATGTAGGGGGTTTGGGTATTTGATAGGGTAGGGTTTTGGGGTGTTATGTTGACAAATAAGAGGAGGGGAAAGGGAATATGGTTTGGTAGTATTTTAGGGTAGGGATAATAGGAAACATGAGAAAGGGAGGATAGGGAAAAAATGGTAGGTGAGGGAAAAATAGTGGGTGAAAATGGAACCTTGGCCTCAATACCTCAATTATGCAACCCTAGCCACCATGGTTTTTTGGTGTTTTCTTGTGGTTAATTTTATGAGTTTTGTTGCATTCAAACATCGCCATAAACCACCATATCATTTATAAATTTTGATGAACAAGTCATGTCATAGAGCCTACCTTTCAATTTGATGGGCTTCACAAAAAATTTGAGGTGATTTGGTGCTATTTTGGTCCTTTGTGGGTGTGAGCCGCGCCCTAGGTGTGCGTCGCGCCCGTTGAAAACTTGAACTGAGGGTTGGCTCTATGTGCGCTGCGCCCTTGAGTATATGCGCCGCGCTCCTGGAAACTGCCTCCAACTCTCTCCAAACACGCACGATGCACTCCTAATCACTTTGCAATTTCTCCCTATGCACTTGATTTGCATAATGGCTTTGATTTTGGTGGAAACTTGTATATAAAGCCTTGGAAGTGATGGGTTAAATTTTTGCTTCTTCAAAAACCCATTTTTCTAATGTTATGTTTTGGCACTTTTTCACTGACTTAAAGGAACACTGATTTTCACTTTCCCTTTGAAATTTTAGCTCAAATAACGAAATTTTCAGCACTCTTTGTAGGGATTGCATGATAGGACATTTGGCCATGGAAACCATGCCTGCATCTAAAGAAATCAACTGATGAATTTTTTGCAAATTCTATCACCAATGACGCTGTTTGACTTTTCTTCAAAATAGAGTTTTGAAGAACAGTCGAAGTCTATCTGCATGATGATGAAACTCTCTGAATCATAACTATGTAAGGGCCTCACTCTGACCTGCATGGCTTTATTGAAAATGTTTGAAGACCAAATTGATGAATCCCTAGACCTAACTGTTAAAAATGACTTTTGTCCATTAAATGACCAGACCTTGACTGTCATGGAATTTGGTGATTATTGACAAAAGACCTGAGCCAACAAGAGCCAAACATGAGGGGGAATGACTAGCATGACCTTTTCCGTCAGATTATGGCATGCCCCTAGCAGAATGCAGCTGAATGAATGGAGCGGGACACCTAAAAATGAAATGCATAAAGAGTTTTGATTTCTGGCGGAGGACTGACCAGACTGACTCTAACACCTTCTCAAGATGTCTACCATAGGGGGATGAAGGTGAACTTTTGATGCATCAGTGGGATCTCACCTATTGAATCCCCCTCCCATTTTCTTCTTTGGTTTTAGATAAGTGTAGGAGGTTTTCTAGGATAGATTCAGTATGAATTTTAGGGTGGCTGAGAGCTAATCTTCTTAGTGCATGACTGAAATTACTGAAACTCCTTAAAGCCACAATTTTTTTTTACTTTTATAGCCCAAAACTCTTTTTAACTCCCAAGTTGACTATAATTACTAAGATAGTGTAGAGTGTATCAGTTATGCAAACCATGAATAGAGGAGAGATAGGAGACTTACTTCTCATTGTAATGCCTAGGATTATGACAATTGAGGACCAAGTTGACCATAAGCACACCCTTGCAGACTTCCTATAGAATTTCACTATTTCCTGTAGCTTCCTGTAGTCTTTTGTGATTCATGTATCTATTTCCTATAGGATGGCTAGAGTAGGGTTTGACTTTTTTGATGGATTTCCAAGTTGGTATTTATCTCCTTGATTATGAAATGAGTGAAAAAATGCATGAAAGTTTGGGGTATTATGCTATTTATACTCACGACTCGAAGCATTGTGCTAGCTAGAAGTGGTACAAGATTTCCTAATTTGAACTGTTGGTCCACCGTTGGTCATCATTCACTTACTCGTAATCATCACCCATTCCATCTTAATTGATTTTGACCACTTTTCTAACTGATTCCCATTGATGGGACATCCTTACATGGCATGCTAACTAGAAGATCACTTTTTGATCATGAGTTGAGGGTGACCAAGTTAACTGGCCACCTTCAGCTTATAAAAAGGCCTTTCTTTGACATTTAGACATTTTTCATCATATCGTACCTAGGGAAGAGATGATTAAGTTACCAAACCTAAGCATACATTTTGATGATTGGTGCATGTTGGATTAGTTGACTTTTGTGTTGCTGCTTAGGTAAGTGTTTCCTTGCTCTCTTTTTGCGTTTTTCTTTTAGCTGCTATATACTTGACTGATTTTCTTGTTCATGTGTGCATATGCTTGATATCCTTTTGTTGTTACTGCTATTGTGGAGTCTTTCTAGGAAGAACATGTTCCCATGGATGATGGTACTCTTCCTTACTCTGGTTGGGTAGACAAACTGAGCTTCAGGTTGTCTGCAGCAGTGGCACAAGCTCCTATAGGAGATCTTGTAACTGCTACAAAAAATCTTGTGGAAGCCCCTTTTTCTCCCTTTTCAAGGTTTTTTCTTCAAAGGGATGGTGGAAAGTGTTGTAGGGGTTGGAAGATGATAGAAAATATCTTGTGGAGTGGTAAAGGGCTGTGGAAATGGAGGACATGTCTCCCTTTCTTTTATTATATATTTTTTTGACATTTTCCTGTGTTTTCTTCTTGAAAGAGACAGAGCTAGGTATGGATATGGTGATTTGAATCAAGGATGCATAGGTGATAGGTGAGTGGTTTGATGAATTGTAGGGTTCCTAATAAATCTATAATAGGCATGCAAGATGATTTTCTTATTGGGTCCCCTTTCCTTTAGCATTTCCGGACATCCTGTAGTGCTATAGGATCTTCCTGTAGCAGCTACAGGACATCCTGTAGCAGCTACAGGACATCCTGTAGCACACCATAAAATGCTAAAAAAATGGTTTTTGAGGCCCGATACACAGTTTTCACATAAATCAAAATCCATAGAGATATTACTCATATCTTCTACCATACCTTTACCATGAAGTATTTGAAGGACCTTCTCTCCAATATTTCCAAGCCTTTGATGCCACAACATGGTCTTCTCTCCAGAGACCACTAGATTTTCTGCTCCACTTTCAAGAACCACAAAATTGTTGCACCCATCAACAAAAATGCTACCTTGCAACTTGTACATGGTTCCAATCCGAACTCCCCACATCAATATCAGTGCTTCCCGAAATATCTTACAGGTATCCTTCTCGAATACTATTTTTACACCTGCATCATCCAACTTTCTTACGGAAATCATATTTCTGGCCAATGCAGGAATATGCAAAACACCCAGAAGTGTTATAACCCTTCCACCTTGCAATTTCAACTTTACTTTTCCACGACCAATGATTCTAGCCTTCCTATCATCCCCTAAGAAGGTATCACCACCATCATATTTCTCATACTCGCAGAACCACTCTCTATGGGGAGTGAAGTGAAAGGATGCATCTGAGTCAATCAACCATGCCTCATGATCTACATGTGTACTTATAGAAGCCAAGTACACACCCCCACCTTCATCTGATGTGGTTTTCACCTCTGCAGGAGCATCATCAGATCCCTTTCCTTTGTTAGGAGCTTTAGATTTATAGTACCTTTGGTAGTTACCTTCCTTTCTGCATTTCCAGCACACCACCTTTACAGGTTTTCCTGGAGATTTAGATCTCCCACTCGATGACTTATTTTTGTTTTTGTTATGGGACCATCCTCGTACAAATAAGGCATCACCATTTTGGCTCTCCATATTTTTCCGTCTCATCTCCTCCATTAGCAAGGATGAGACTATTTCATCAAACTACAAGGTAATTACATTGCTACCTATTTCAATAACCATACTATCCCATGAATCTGGTAGAGAACACAACAAACTGATGCACTTATCTTCATCTAAAATTTTAATATCAACAGATAATAACTGACTTACCACTATATTAAATGCGTTCAGATGCTCTGTCACCGAGTCTCCATCTTTAATCCTCGGGTTATACAACTTTTTCGTAGGAACAGTTTATTCACCAGAGATTTGGATTGGTACAAAGTCCCTAACTTGTCCCACAAAGCCTTCGTCGTAGCTTCCCCTGATACATTCAGCAATACTGAATCTAAGACACACAATCATATTATGCTCTTTGCCTTCCAATCCAACTTCTTCCATTCTTCTTCGAACACTCCCATTAGTTTAGTACCCAGATCTACCATGATCCATTGATCTTTAGCCACCAACAAATCCTCCATCTTGAGTTTCCACAACTCAAAAATCTGACCATTAAATTTCTCGATCTCTATCTTTCCACTGCTCACCATCTTCTTTCATGACTACAATAGATCCCATAGATCTCCCACTGAATAGGGTCTACCACAGGCCCGAGCAAAACCCCTCAGCAATAAAGGCGTCCCCTTGAAGCCAAAACAGCTTTGATACCAAATGTAGGTTTTAACCCTGTATAGTTATTAACTGCATACGAATTCTAAAACACAGAAAATAAACAATGTGAGAGCATAACAAATAAAACACATATACACAGATATTTCCCCTAGATCCCAAAACCAGGACTACCAGCTTGATTTTCTTTATGTTCCTTTCAATGTTATAATACATATTTATACATGTTGAAGCATCCAATACCATGGACCAAAAACCGTCGCGTCTAAAACCATGTGCGAAAACCATGCACAAAATGATAGGTAGGTCTACCCAACCTAATATAGGGTCCCAAAAAAAATTCTTGGAGGCACTGCCCAAGACCCAGTAGAGGGGGGCTACCCACCTCCCTCAAACCCTCTATGACCCCCCCGTCGCGTAGTCAGTGCAACAAAGTGGGGGCTCTGCCCCCCCTCTAACCCCCCGGTTAACTAGGGTAGGTAGTCATGGAAAGATTATAACACAACCCAACAATTTAAAGAGTTAGAAAATATTAAATGACTTCTCAAGTGAATCTAGGTAAAAGGAATACCAAGTAACCATGAACTACAATATACACCTCGACAAATAAATTTACCAAGTACTTGACGTACGTGTAGGAAATATCCACGAATGTTGTGTTCGGTGTATCACATTTACAGGTCAATAGACATGGCTTCCTATGGATAAAGGTTTGCAACCTATGGGGGTCTCTCTTTATATACAGGACGGTACAGGGAGCACAAATCCGTGCTAGTGTTGTATAATGCTGAAGCGAATGACAACTGCTAAGTTTTTAATACGTCGGAACACATCTCTAACCTAGACCACTACATATGATCGTTAATGTTTCAAATGCTCCTTAGGTTAATTGACAGATTTTAAAGTTGATCTTGTAATTATGTCTCAATTTGAAGGCCTTAACGATGTTACCTATTCCTAAAATCCAAACTAGATGATGAAATGAAATCCTTCAATTCGATGAAAGCTATCTATGTAGGGAATAAGATCACGAAAATCATGCATCAAACCAAATGAAAAAATGCTTCCATGAAAATCTCCAAACGCTAAATACAAAATATGAAATCTAAAATTTCATATGATAAGCAAATAAAATGCCAAAACAAATCTTAAAGCAAAAATTCCTTAAGATATAATTATGATTGTTTCTCTTTTTCAAAATGCAATCAATGTAATCTAGTGTAAAGTAAAAGAGAAATGCAAGCAAGCCAAGAAATATGAAAATCTCTTTCACATCAATGGTTTGAATGCAACTCAAAATGCTTTGAAAACTATGAAAGGAATAGCACTTTCACTTTTCGAAACACAAAAACTTCAAAACAAAACACTTCCTTTTGATTCCAATGAGACAATCGATTTGTAAACTATCATTTGTCAAATGAAGCTTAAGTGATTTTCACAATATCCACTAATGAAAACAACTTAAGGCACAAGAACCAAAAAGTGATCTGCAAAGTATGTCTAAACACACAAAGACTCTTTAACACAAGAAATTGATCTCTAGTTTCTGATGGGAAGACCAATGAGCAGATGAATGTTGACCTAGAAGACCTAGAAGCCTAAAAGGCTAATCAAACTTTAAGCACACTTAGACCAAGTTAAAAGACAATTGCAATTAGACAATGAGAGATTCAATGAAGAAAACACTGGTAAATCACAGGGAGAAGGAAATAGAACTAAAAATAAGAGAGGAAGCCCTAAATTTCTTGATTCTATGCAATCATCACACCTGTCAGGAGGAAAGTAGAAATCATCACTATTGTAACTAGAAAACCCATAATATCATCATGACTATCAGGGTCAAACCTGTGATGGTAGAGGAAAACAAACAAGAAATCCAAAATCTTCAAAAACAACTCAAGTTTACAACCTTCAGGCATCTACGAGAAAGTGACACTGATTAAAGACAAGAAATGAAGTCTAAAAATAAATGGTTGAGCAAACTCGTCAAAAGACAAGGTGAAGGAAGGGAAGGAAAGGGTCACAGGCTCCGCAGCGAAGTCACCATTTTTTTGACAAGGTTAATCCTCTCTGCAGACAGAGACAATCCGTCTAGCCCAATGAGTGGGTCTAGAAACTAAAGTGACAATCAACTAGACATCTTCCTAGATTATAATTGAAATGTAGAACGAGAGAGATGAACTACCTCACTCTGATGCTATTCTGATTTCCTTTGTTGACATCCTCGAACTACTTGTGTCATGGACTTGTTTCTACTTCTTTCAGCGCTTATGTACCTACACAAGTGATCAAGAGATAACAAATCATGCCAAAACCAATAGCAAATCCAATAATAACCTACTTAGTTGATCAAGGAATTCCAAGCTAATACATACATGAACATATATATTTTGGGAAGATAAACCAGCAGTTGTATTATTATTTAAAGAATAAAGGGCAACTTACAACCATACCATTGATGTTGAAAGTCTCTCCTTGAGTGGTAATGCAAGTCCAATCCAAGAAACTCTCCAAACACTCCTTCTCCAAGTTTAATGAATAGCCTCTAAGCACAAGTTCAACATAGGGGTGAAAATGGACATAGATCAACCATTTGGGAAAGGGAGAGGAGGAATTTATAGGCTAGGAGAGGGGTTTAGGAATCCTCCAAATATAGGATTAGGCCCACATCTCAAGGAGATAGCTCATATGGATGAGACCATGAGGTCAAATTAAGAGGATTTGACCTCATCTATGCGAAACCACCTCCAACTCACTGCTATGAAAGCTTCTAGATCATGAAGCTTCTCATCCTCTTTGGGAAAACTTCCTTTTTGGGATCATTGTAGTTATGAAAGGGAACAGAGCGATGTCATCATTGTCTTAACATGCTGCAATCGGTGACCATTGTAGTTTTGAGCTTCATAAGGTGATGAGCTTCATTTTAGGGTTTCAAGAGCCATTTCTTCAGGGAAAGCTCCAGATATTTTCCAAGCAAGGTTAAAGGAGGGATTTGAACTATATACATGGATGAGTATACTATATAATGACCATGTTTTGGGCACCTCAAGGTATGTCACAGGGAATTGCGAGAGGCGTGACAAAATATTGTGTAACACCCATGATATCCCACATTCATGCTTGAAATATGGTACGGGGGTGATTAGTTGAAAGAAAGATCTAGCTTAGCCAATCTATGATTGGGTGGTTCGTGGAAGTCTAGAACCTATTTGGATTTTTCCTATGTTTAATAAGAGCTAAGTTTCTCTTTCTTTTTATGAGTAAATTTACTTGTTATTATGTGGCTTTCATGGTTGTTCTCTTATTGTTATTTATCTGGTTATATGTTGGTTATAAGCATGGTTATATGTCGGTTCTTAATCATGGCTCTTTTTATGTTTTTACTTGTAACTGAATGAATAATTAATGCAAGATATAATTTGTGTTATTATAGCTAATGTGAGAAGGCAGTGACCCCTCTTGTTAAACCTCAAATAAGTTTCCAATCCCTTTGTTCAGTCTTGTATTTATCACCTATAGGTTTCATATTTACCAAGTGTTCGACGAAATGTTAGTCATGATTAGACTAGGGTAGGTCAAGTCTTTGATCAAGTTTGTTATCAAAAGTATTGTCTTCATAATTTTTATGAATTCTAAGAGTTTCATATAGTGTTGGGAAGAGGTTAAGCCCCAGCCCTTGAAAATAGCCTTAAATGTCACAGTCGTTGACATAGCATTGGCGGAAAAAGGCTACAGTCACACTCAAGTAGGCTCATGCAAGCGACTAGGGAATCTTAGTCGCTTGGAGGGCTTGGAGAGGGAGTGATTGGGGCTCCAGTTGTTTTCTCAAGGACAGAGGTCCAGGAAGGGTGGTTAGCCCTTGGGGGCCTTGTGGCATCAGGAAGAGGTTATTAAGGTCTAGTTGTGTTGAATCCATTTCCTTAAGGTCATATAGGAGGTTGAGTCTTATCATAGTAGCCTCTAAGCTCATGCTTACCCTGGGCAAGCCAATGGAAGTGGGTAGATATGAGAGGAGGTGTGTTATAGGGTGGTATTAGAGTGGGTCGCACTCTCTTTAGGTAAATTCTGATGTTGTAAAGGTTATGCTTGTCATGCATGGGGTTATGGTATATAATTGGTATGGTCATGCATGATGTTTTTATGTTGTTATGCTAATGTGTTGATATGATTATGTGGATATGATTATGATTATACATGCACATGCTAATGTGGATTGATCTTGTAGATGAGATAACCCTCCCTTGAACATCACTAAGGTATAGATTTGGCTTTTATTTCTATTTATTTTATTTGACATGGTACAATTACAACAAGAAGTGAATCAAAGATGACGATCAAAATGGTAGACTACAATTCCCATGACTGTCCCTATAGATCAGTTGGGCAGCAAGGTGAAGATTATTCTCTTGGTATATTAGATACATTGAGGAGATTGAGGGCAGAGATTAGAAGTTGCAAAGTAGACAATGACAAGTTTGTTGAGGCTTAGGAAATACTTGTAAGGGCTTGGGAGAAGAAGGTAGAGGTAAATGCGGCAATTCTTTAGTGACTATCAAAGTTACAGAAACGGGAACAGTTGAGGATCAGTCAAGAGTAGGAAGAGAAAACTAATGGAGCCTATGGTAGCAGGTATTGGTCTAGATATAGGTTGGATAGAGGGGACACAGTTAGAGGTGGAAGATCATCAGACACACCTGACAGGAGGATTGGTATGTATGGGCTTCATTCTAGTTCCTCATCCACGAGACATTACCATAGTCATCACCATCATCATCCTTATAGGAGGGGTGAGTATTGTTGGCACAAAAATGATAGCAGGTTTGAGACCCTGGGTTCGAGCACAAGGGACCAACAAGGATCCATTGTAGTCTAGAGCAATGTTATCATTTTAACCTTACCCAGAGAGGGTAAGGAGTCTCACCCGATGCGTATCGTGACTGAAGTTAGATGAGGGTGGAATTTTGCATCATGGGATTCATGACAAACAGAAGATACCACATCATAATAACTCATAATCTACACTATCCCAATCGCAAATATCTACTCATACCATCTTAGGAAACCATATGAACAGATGCATTCATTCAAAATTTTAAAGAGTCAATAAGGAGCATAAGAACACAATGTGGGTCTAAACCATCTCTTACATTAACATAACATAAATTAATACAAAGAGGCTCAAGGCTTGATCATAAATAACAGGAATATCATAACTAGCACAAATAGACTCAGACAAGACCAAGGAGTTGTTCACACTTTTCTGCAACACAAGAAAGCTCCAACGATCCCTGGCTCACTCGACTGACCAACAACAACATTTCTTCATCCTTACTTCTGCTTTTCATCCTCTACCATGTGCTTGAAATATTAGTTCTACCTATCTTCTGCTTGACCATCTTCATCCTCGGTTGCCTTTGTTCTCCCCTTTCTTGGCTTCTCCTCCTCCTCTCTGCCACCTTTTCGCAACTTTCAGTTCACTTCCACTTCCAATTCCACTCTCAGTTATCAACTCCACAAACCCAACGGTCATCCTCACCACTTTTCCTTGGATCATTTCTTCATAAAAACTCAAAATGAAAGCCCCAAATAGCCCTGACCACATTCCATTGACTCGTCCCTGAGTTAATATGCCCTTGGTGTTGTCTGTGTTGTCACTGGCAGTGTTATGGATGTTTCTATTATTGTCGTCATTAATGGTCCTGCTGACATTGTTTTTGCTTCCTGCTGTGTTGATGTTGCTTCTTACGGTGCTACTGCTACTTCTTTTCCAAATGAAGGCCCCAACTCTGGCACCACAACAATTTTCTCATAGCAAAATCGAGTGTAATCATCAAGGGATGCTTGCCAATGTCTAGTAATTACATCAGCTTGTTTGAGGAACTTTGTTGCCGTGTTGGAAGTTAGCTGGTCTATTTGAATTCTCAGTGGGGAAACCGATTGCTCATATATTTCATCATAAAGTTCTCGTAGAGAATTGACATGATAGTTGACCGGTGGACGAAGGTCCTATATCTTCTTTTTAGTCTTCGTCAACTCATCCTCAATGTGTTGAACCCATGTCTCCAAAGAGGCTACCTTTGCTTCAAACTTCTTCCTCTAGTCTTTGTCCTTGGATTTATGGATGTCATTGACGAGTTGTTGAATTTGCTGTTGAAGTGAGTATACTGGTTGATTTTTCATGGCCAGACTATGGATCAGTCATGGACTTGGTCCATCAAAATGTACCCCTCATTCAAAGCGGCAGAAATAGAGGCTTTTAGGGTGGCAGCAACAATGAAGTTTTGTTCAATCTCATCAATGTAGGCAATGGACGAATCGAATAGAGCCTTTCTTGCAGCATCAAGGCTCTTCTTGATTTCTCTATTGGTGGAGATCAGCCTGGTACATGCATCTTGAATGTGGTCATAACATTCGACCAAGGTGCACGTAGAAAATTCCTTTGGGGCTTCAATGACCACATTGGCAATGGCAAACCAAAGCATTTGAAATTGTGATGTTATCTGGTCAACTTGTGTCTGTAGTTATTGATTTCTCTAGAAGAGATGGTCTCTCTTGGCTATGAGGGTGGTGATGTTCTACTTTTGCTGCTCGTGATCGGCAATAAGGTCATTATGAATCTATCCACTCGCTACACACTTGCCATATGAACCCTGTAGGTTTTAACCCCATACAGAAATTACCTACATATGAATTCTAAAACACATAAAATAAACAATGCGAGAGCATAACACATAAAACACATATACACAGAGATTTCCCCTAGATCCCAAAACCGGGACTAACCAGCTTGATTTTTTCATTATGTTTCCCTTTCAATGTTACAATACATATTATACATGCCGAAGCATCCAATACCATGGACCTAAAACCATCGCATCCAAAAACCATGGACCAGAAAACCATCGCATCCAAAACCATGGGACCGAAAACCATCACATCCAAAAACATGTACAAAAATCATGCACAAAACCATAGTGGGTCCTGCCCAACCTAACATAGGTTCCAAAACCAAAATTTTCTGGGGCGCTGCCCCAGACCCCATAGAGTGGGGTTACCTGCACCCCTCAAACCCCCTATGACCCCCCCGCTATGCAATCGGCACAACGAAGGTGGGGCTCTTCCCCCCCTCTAACCCCCCAGTTAACTACGTGGGCTAATCGTGGAAAGAATATAACACAACCCAACAAACCCAAACAATTTCCCAGATGACTAGGTTTGAAGACTATCTTGCTACATAATGGATGAGTGCAGGAATCTGCTTTGCAAAAACTGGCCACTAGAAATGGACCTATCATAGTGACCTTGGGGTGAGGTGTCTTGCT
Source organism: Pinus taeda (assembly GCA_000404065.3). Classification (NCBI taxonomy): domain Eukaryota; kingdom Viridiplantae; phylum Streptophyta; class Pinopsida; order Pinales; family Pinaceae; genus Pinus; species Pinus taeda. The sequence continues at coordinate 22,328 of APFE030581851.1, forward strand.
GCGAGGGTTCTGGAAACTGGGGCATTGCAGGGATAGAAACTAGGTTTGGAACAACAAGAAAACTTAAAGAAAAGTGAGCCCCAAAGGGCTCAATAGCTGTAACCAGTGATTGTGATGTGGTGGAAATTATGCTAAGTAATGGGCTTGAACCTAATAGAATGGATGTGGTGGTTCTTTCTCCATTTGGGAGCGGCATGGAACACTAAACGCCCGGTTCGACCTTCGTATCTTTGGTGTGTGTCCATGTTCCATAGGGAATGGGATCTGAGAGTGTTGCAGAAGTTGATTTTGTATGCGGGGATCTCATGAGCTAAGAGAAATGGTGGAAGTGGATGGCGGAATTTCTTCTATAATGGGGTAGGTCGCGATGGTTATGGGTCCCTCACTAGTGAGGTCGGCTATAGGCAACAATAGGTTGATTTTTTTCTTCTTTGGTGTAGCTTAAGGCTTGGTCTTTTTTTAATACCTAGGCTTGGGAATTTTTAGCTTAGAGTGCGAATGGGGTTCTATATGTGGGATAACAACATCAAGGGGTGTAGTAACCAGAGGGCTTTATTGCGAAAATCCTTGCAACCCAATAGAATTAGGAACCTCACCTAATGAGTTGGTTAAGTCCGCAATGGTTTGCTTGAGAGAGATCATTTGCTTCTTCATTTGGGTGAAAATTGGTTTCAAGTCTTGCTTCGTATTCCATTTCCTCATTTCCAAGCCTGCCTTGCTTGTCAGCAGTTGCACTACCATCCCCACAAACAAGTATGTGTATCATCCTTCACTGATCTTGCATGAAACTCTAAGACATGACCTGACTTCTACATGGAATGCTTCAACCGATCATAATGTGAACTTTTATGCCTGCATTTTGAAAGTGAGTGGGTGGACGCAATATGGCCTGAGGAAAGTATTTCTGTGGGTGGCCCTGAACCAAATTGACATTGAGTACTCATCGAGCAGTTCCCTAGGAATCCTTTTAGTGGCCCTTATTACTCAAACATATTAATATACCACCCACTGAAAGAAGCTTCATTTATTTCTTTGTTGCTTGGGTCCCCTGACGTCCACCATGGCATCTACCGAAGAGCCAGGGGCTTGTCTTCTGAAATTTGAGCCAAGTTTCTACCCTGTAGGGGGCACCACTTCCACATTTCTAGAGTCATTATCAGATAGAAAAAAAATAAAATTAGTGCTCCTTTTGTAGACATCCTCGCAGGCCTCGAACAACTCATTCAGTATGAATGCACACCGATTCAGTTGGGCACCTTCTATGCAGTGCTCCATAACTTAAATGGTGTCCAGTTGCATTCATTCCTTGAAAATTGAAGCATCACCTTCTCTGTCATTATGTAACAGGAAAATTTAATATGTTCTTTGTTAATGAGGTCAATCTTTTCTCCCTTCCTGCCCCACTTGGTGTTGTATTTTCTATAGTAGTCATTATCACCTTCCTTCCTTTCTCTTTTAGAGTTTGTCTAAAATTTCGCTGAGACTTCATCTACTATGGTTGATAAACTTGTGATATGATGAATATCATCTACATGAATGGGTACTCTTTGTCCAACCAAAGCGACCCACCACACATCCTACTGATTAAAAGTTTCATGCATTTCATTGCGGCCAAAGTCGTGTCGAACGGAGGAAAACTTCTCAAATTTATCAACATTGAACGTTGAATTCCCCTGAATGTAACCTTAGCATTGGTTGTTGTTGTTTCATCTTCCTTTGTGATCATCTTTGTGTACAATTCTAGCTTTAGTTTTAGGAATTGAAAGGAATTTGACAGGTCGTTGTCCACAAGCATGGTCTTGTCATATTTACCATAGAGTGGCTCTATGAAGGAAATCCTATCATCCAACCCATCTTCGAGAACTAAAATAACTAGCTTTGTCATCTTGCAATGTCGCTAATAAACTAAAATCACTGGAGACTGATAACGAATTCCTGGGTGATAGCACTGAGAATTAGGCTACGAATTGGACGACTCTATCACCTGAACTTCAAACTCTAAGAACTTTGGTATATCCATGAAAAATAAGTAGACTAGCTTCGATACGATGTTTCTGGGTAATCTAAATACTCACCATACCGGAGCTTTCTTCAAGAGATATTCTTATTTAAAGGAACATATGAGTTTGCTGCTAGACTTTTGACCAAATAGGATCGGCCAGTTCCCATAGGACCTATCAGAGACTTGCTAACTAATTACTAAGAAAACTTTCCCTATGCAGACTCAAACATGTTAGTCCATCGTCAGTTTATCTAGACCTGGCATGGCTGACCTACTTTTTGAAAAGACAAGGTGGAGAGGATGGGTAATAATGTTAGCATAATGGCAGACATTTAGGAGTTAATTTTTCCAATAACAGGAAATATTCTACGGAAATCTAGACTGAAGGTGGTATTATTGCCGAATTATTACGGAAAATAATTTTAGTGTGTGTAACTAACCCCCCTACCCACCCCCCCCCCAAAACTACAATCAGTTGTGGTGTGGTGACATGGAAGTCACAACTGAACTTGATGTCCCAAGTGTGTTTTATTGAAAATAAACTGACTGGCAAATTAACTAACTGAACTGATTCTAAATCGACTAACTGATTCTATTAATTGTTCCTAATCCTACCTATGATCTATTTGCAGAGACCCAATCAATTTTCAATGTGAATATTTGGTTGGTAGAAGGGTTTCAATCATGTGCCATTCACCCAACCTAGTAGCATTATTCCATAGAGTTTTGTGAGCTTCACTGCTTTAAATTCCCTGATCTTCGTAATTATGAACGGCCCTAGCCAGTGCATCTGTAGATTGCTTGGAAATTTCTGGAACTTGTGTCATATAACAAAACTTGTCCCCTGAATATGAAGGCTTTCTCCTTGATGTGTTTTTCATGTCATTCCTTCTGTCTTATTTTCTCGACTGAATGGTGAAATTCTGCTAGAAACGTGGCCTCATCCAGTTCCAATAGCTCCTCCAATCGATTCTGTAGTGACGCTTCTTTTGTCATCCTTGTGGCCTGGGCAATGAATATGCTTGGATTGCGAGCACTGATGGAACAATGACTTCTCATCCATATACCAACTAGAATGGTGTTCTCTTGTGTCACCTCTTTACTTTTGTATGGTATGCCCATAGCGTGGTCAATACCCTTTCATCCTAATCATCCTGATTTGTCAAAAATACCTTTGTTAATCCCTTTTCAAGTATCTTGTTAAATGCTTCTAATGTTTCATAGCCTGTAGATTATATGGGTTGCTCTTGTGATGTTGTATCAAAAATTTCTACAATAGATAAGTGACCATTCCATTAATGAAGTGAGTTCCTTGATCGCATGTCAAGCTTCTTGGGAACCCAAACCTTGATATGATCTCTTCAAAAATAAATCGTGTAGATGTGTCTATTGTATAGTATTTAACCAATGTTGCCTCAACCCGTATTTTGAGATACTATGTCACCATGATGATGTACCAGAACTGAGTGTGACGCGCTGACAGATTGATCAGACTGATGAAATCAATTGCCCACTTCTCAAATATCTACAAGGCGCGTACCGATTGTAGTGGGAGCTCATTGCAATGTGATGGTTTCCCAATTCTCTAGCACACATCACATCCTTTAGTGTACTCTTTAGTGTCCTTATATATTGTTGGCCACCATAGCCCTGCCTGCAAAATATTCTGTCTAGTTTCTTCCCCCCTATGTGGTTGCCCGTGAATCCTAAGTGGAATTCCCATAAGACATATTGACACTTGTGCTAGAGGACACATCACCGCAACACTTGATCTAACCCCAACTTGTAAAGATGTCCTGCAATAAGTTAATAGTCGATTGCTCTCATAACCATGTATCTTCTTTCTGTTGTCGTGTACTCCTCTGGGCATTTCCATGTGTCCATGAATGTTGCGATCTCTTCTAAGTAATCAGGTATCGCTTCCACTTTGAATAAATCAATGTTGTTTAGCTGGTCATCTAGGGAGCCCTGACTTTCCCCTGATTCCAGTCTTGATAAGTGATCATGCCCAACATTCAACCAGCATGGTTTGACGATTACCTTGAATTTAAACTGCTGGAATAATAGAAACCATCTGCGAATTCTCCCTTCTAATACCATCTTGTTAACCAGATATTTCAATCCTGGGTGATCTGTGAAGAACTTGAATGGGCCCCCAAGCAAGTAGTGCCTAAACGTTCAAAGATAATACACCATATCTAGTGCCTCCCTCTCACTCGTGGTGTATTTTTTGTAGAAATTTTGAATAATTTAACACATATTCAATGGAGATTATCCTGATCATGTACTATTGCGGAAAACATACACAATACATAAGCTCCTCTACGTTGATCATCAATATAGCAGCATCAATAACAATAAAACATAAAGAGCATTCACACATTAACACAGTATGTATCCCGGGGAAAGCATCTCGCTAAAAACCCCAACTATCTGTATATTAATGATTGAGTCATGTAACATTACAAAGTACAATGCTTATCACAAGCAATCCAGTACCAGCTCCACCTGTTACACACAATACAGCTCAGATCTGAATCAATCACTGGCTCAAATCTCTTCCGCTGCTTGCCTGCCTCCGCTGCTCAATACCTGCACAAGAACCGATGATAATACCAAGGCAACCACATCTTTCCTTGGCTAAATCACGTATTTCCAAGCTACAATGTGGGCAAACTCATTGGCATACTCAATCCCCTGATTTGTGCAAGATCTGGTGCACAACTATAGTCACAACTGATAGCAATCTGATTCTCTAACACCTGTCCCTGCTGAACTGAACATGCACGGACATGCAACTGAGTTAACTGATGTATTCATTAGTTGTATTATGAGTTAATAAATTGTGAATTAATTAATAACTAATTCACCCAACTCATCTCTAGTCTATTCGCCAGTTAGACTAAATACAACCAGTTTAACAAAGCTAAACTGAACACAACTCCATCAACTGCACCTCCAGTCCACTAAACTCAACTCACTTGAGTTCTACTGAAGTCATGCATGCAACAACTCAACTGACTCATAAGAAAAACGTATTTCCTTC
>APFE030581851.1:27395-42666 GCA_000404065.3 Pinus taeda
TAGTCCAAATATTATTAAGAGCTAATAATATTCGACTGTTCTATTTTTAGACTGGCAGTCTAAAAATAGACTCCACCATATGTCTAAAACTAGAGGTCCATCCATTTTTACCAACATGACCAATCATCCATAAATAGCATCCTGCAACTCATAGACCATGATCCATATGTCTAAAAATAGACTTGCGCCAAAAATAGCCTGCGGGCCCACTTAGTGAAGGCGACTCCTTTCCACTAAGCTCCATCATCTTGTTGCATTCTCAACAAGCATTTCTTGTTGCACACTTTTCAACATTTTTTCTCTGTAGTGGACAACTTTCTCCTAGAAAAATAGATGGGATGGTCTAAGCTTCCTTCTCCCGATTGTGCCAAGACTTCTCCTAGAGCAGTGTCGAATGAATTGATATGTACATGGAACTGTATGTTCCAATTAGGATATACTAAAATTGGAGCACTTTACAGCTTCTACTTTAGTACATTCAATGCAACTTGACAGTCCTCCGACCATGTGAATGTTTCTACTTTCTTGAGCAACTTCTCCATTGGGGCAGTGATGGAAGCATAGTTGTGGATGAATCTCTAGTAGTACCCTATGTGGCCCAACATCGATATTAGCTACTTCAGATTAGCTGGTGGGTTCATGTTAATAATTTCCACAACCTTGGCAGGATCTACGCAAACCCCATCCTTGCATGCAATGTGACCTAGAAGCGTGTCGAATGGAACTGTGAATATCCACTTCTTCAGGTTCAATGATAACTGTAGTTATCGGCAGTGATCAAAAATTACCCTTAGTAGGTTGGCATGCTTCTTCAATAGGATGTATACTATCCAGTCATCCATGTATACCTCGAAGAACCTGTGAATGTAGTCTCTGAATGTTGCAATGACAATTCGGGAGAATAATACAAGTGTATTCTTAAGGCCAAATGGCATCATGTGGTAAGCATACGACCCCCACTCTGTAGTGAACGTGGTCTTATTATTGTCCTCCTCAACTATTTTGACCTGATGGTATCCTAAAAACCCATTTGTGAATTAATATGCTTCATTCCCCGCAACATTTTCTAGGACCTCGTCATTGAAGGGTGTGGGGAATGGGTTGTGCATGCGAGTGTTATTAATTCTATGATAGTCTACATAGATTCTTACCTTTGTGGCATTTTTCTTGTCATGTATCACTATCAAGCTGACCCATTCTGCCTCGTCCACTGGGAAAATAAGTCTTCCTTCCAGCATTTTTTCTATTTCCTTCTTAACCTTCTCTTTGACCCTTGGGTTCAACCTGTATGCTTTGTGTTTCACTGGCTTGGAATCAAGATTTAGTACAATATTCATTTCCCCTATTTCTCCATCAGTTCCCTTTAATTTTGTAACCAAACCTGGGAATAAATCCTCGTACTCCCATAAGAGATCAAAAATTCCTCTTGTCGTGTGCTCATCCCAATAGTTCCCTATTGATGGCATCTTAGGTTTGTCCTCAATGCCAATGTTGTCCCTTCTGGATATACCTCTCACCTTCAGTATCATGAAATGTAAGGTGCCTCAACCCTTCCAATTTGTCCTCCTCTAGATCTGCTTTAACTTTCCCACAGGTCATGGCTTCTCGGTATCCCGACTCATAAAAGCACTGTAGGATCCTCTCATTGATCCATCCCTCCCATAACTGGCATATTATGAAGAGGGTTCTTTTTATAGCATATAAAGCCTCGGTCAGATTTTTATCACTATCTTTGAATAAGAAACTACCAGTGAATTGTTCTACTAGAGTGTCCCAATCTCATGTTCTCCTTCTTACCTCTTCTTGTATGTACCATGCTTGAGGGACTATGCCTAAGGTGTGTATGAAAATGTTTACCCATATTTCCTTCGAAACGCCTTCTCCATTCCATATGTCTCTGCATCTATCCAAGTGTTTTCAGGAATCTATGTTCCCCTTGTATTTTGCAATCTCTTGCAGGTGATCCCCCGCATGCTTGAACCTTTCCCTCATGGCCCTCTTTATCCTCTCCCAATCCTAGAGATGTTTGCAGTGGACACCCCACCAGCGTGTCAAGGTCGCTTGCAGTGCAATGTCTAACAACAGTATTTTATGGATCTCCCTTGTAGATTTTTCAACCTTGTTGAGAAATATATCTACAGAATATATGCCATTGAAAGTGGGAAAGTCTCTTACCTCTTCTGATCCAGTTGATACAGCATACCGTAACACAATGTTTGGTTTCAACTTCATATCTACCTCATTTCCAAGCATCCCATGCAGGTTCTAAGGCAACCTCAGAGCTCTGGATACTCCTCCATATGACTGATCCTTCTGCATCTAGGTTGATGTAATCTTCTCTTTTTATCGTTGTTAACTAGTAGAGTTGGTCTATCATCCTTGGATCGTCTTTGTTGGTTACCGGTTTTGTGAATATGGGTCCCTAGTATGGATCTAACATCTCGATGAATCATACTCCTTCTATTTAAATATCATCAACTCCTTTTCTAGATTAACAACGGCGTAATTTTCATAGGCTTAGTCAATACCTAGTAGCGTCGGGTAAGGATATTTGTCTCGCATAATATCGATCACTTCAAAATCCGCATGTCTCTTCACACCTGCCACATCTACCTCCACGTCCTCTAGTCTTCCAATCATAAATATACAGTATTGGTTGGTCATCCTCATTTGGATTGGTAAGAACTTTAGTTGAGGCTTCCCTAGCACCTCCCACGCCTTTCTTGGTAGAATGTTGACATCATAGCCTAGGTTTAACATAGTATCCTTGATTTGAAACCCTGCAACCTATGCATCAATCCTGAACTCCCTTTCCATTCTTTTCTTATTTATTCTGACTCTCCTTGTGTGTTTCTCGGGAAAATTCATGGAGATATTCCCTTCCCTAGTCTCCTCCTCCGGGAGGGTTGCTTTCAGGCTTCTGCGTAGCTCCACTAGCATCTGATCATTGTTTAAACTATGCAGGAACAGTCTAAACCATTCCTCAATAGGGTAGGCAATGGTCGCTTTTTGAAGGTCAAGCATCTTATCTTTCTGAGAGTCTCTCACATTTTTAAAAAATTTTACTTCCTCCTGATAGTATTGCTTCTGCTACCCATGGTTGCTTGGCCGCTTTGGTGAGGTTACCCGAATGATTATTGGTTGTTACAGGGAAACCTAGTCAGTCGTCTTCTTCTTGCCACCAAGAGTGACTATGTTTATATTGGACAGTAGGGATATCTTTATAACCATGGGTTCCATGTTTATTAGATTTGTCCCCCGTTGCCTGGTCTGCTCCTCCCATCTTGCGATCAGCTCAAGGAAATCCTCCATTGTGTGGGCATTGACCCTGCGTTGTGAGCACCAGGGTCTCCTTGGTAGGGGGAAATCCTACGTGACATGTCCCTCCTAATCATAGTCATAACATTGAACAAGACAAGTCCCCTACCCCCTGCTTTTCCTCCTCTCATTCCCCCTCCTCCTCTCCCACCATGAGCAATCTCGTTGCTCCTGAAAGTTTAACAATATAGCTTATCTGCTAAAGCATCCAACGCTCAGCACAGGTCCATGTGGTGGGTTCTAGATGTTTTGAACTCATATTAGTTGTTATTTGGGACATTCAAATACTTTTGCAATATTAGGCATAAATGTGGTGGGTGTCCATATCCCCTACACTCTTCATAGTACTTTGGTTGGTTCGACCAACCAAAGTACTATGAAGTGTGTAGGGGATATGGACACCCACCGTGTTTATGCTTGATATTGCAGAAGTATTCAAATGTCCTGAATAACAACTAATATGAGTTCTACATGTCTACAACCCACCACACGGACCAGTTTCGAGCGTTGGATGCTTTAGTAGATTGGCTATATCATTGAACTTTTAGGATTAACAAGATTGCTCGTGGTGGAAGAGGAGGAGAGGGAATGAGAGGAGGAAGAGCAGGGGGTAGGGGACCTTTTCATTACTATAACTGTGACTAGGAGGGACATATTGCTCAGGATTTCCCCCTACCAAGGAGACCTTAGTGCGCACAATACAGGGTCAATGCCCACGCAACGGAGGATTTCCCAGAGCTAATCGCAAGATGAGAGGAGCAGGCTAGGCAACAGGGGACGAATCCAATTAGCATGGAACCCATGGTTACAGAGATAGCCATGTTGTCAAATATAAACATAGTCACCTGTAGTGGCAAGAAGATGGCGGCTGACCAGGGTGCCCCAGGACAACCAACAATCATTCGGGTAGCCTCACCAAAGCTTTCATACAACCATGGGCAGCAGAAGCAATATTATCAGGAGGCAGTAAGATTGTTTGAATATATGAGAGAATATTAGAAATATAAGATGTTTGACCTTCAAAAGTCGATCATTGTCTGCCCTATTGAGGAATGGTTTAGATTTTTCCTATAGATTTTCAACAATGATCAAATGTTAGGGGAGCTACATAGAAGCTTGAAAGCAACCCTACCAGAGGAGGAGACTGGGGAAGGGAATATATCCATGGATTTTCTTGAGAAGAACACAAGGAGAGTCAGAAGAAATAAGAAGAGAATGGGCAGGGAGTTCTGGATTGATGCATAGGTCGCAGGGTTTCAAATCAAGGATACTATGTTAGACCTGGGCTACGATGTCAACATTATACCAAGAAAGACGTGGGAGGTGTTGGGGAAGCCTCAACTAAATTTCTCACCAATCCAATTGAGGATGGCCAACCAATACTGTATATTATTGATTGGTAGACCAGAGGACGTAGAGGTAGATGTGGCAGAGGTGAAGACACACACAAATTTTGAAGTGATCAATATTATGGGAGACAAATATTCTTACCCAAAGCTGCTATTTATTGACCGAGCCTATGAAAATTACGTCATTATTGATGTAAAAAAGGAGTTGATGATCTTTCAAGTAGAAGGAGTACTAGCCATTGAGACATTAGACCCATACTAGGGACCCATATTCACAGAACCAGTAGACAATAGAGACAATCCAAGGATGTTAGACCAACTCTACCAGTTAATAGTGAGAAAAAGAGAATATTACATCAACCCAATCGCAGAAGGATCAGTCATCTGGAGGAGTATCTAGAGCTTTTAGGTTGGCTTAGAAGTTGCATGGGACGCTTGGCAATGAGGCAGATATGAAGTTGACACCAGACACTATGCTACGGTATGCCATATCAACTAGATCGAAACAAAGGTAAGAGACTTTCCTACTTTCAATGGCATATATTCAGTAGATATATTTTTCAACAAGGTTGACAAAACTGTAAGGGAGAGCCATAAATTACCATTGTTAGACATTGCAATGCAAGCAACCCCAACACACTAGTGGAGGGTCCACCGCAAACACCTCCAAGATTGGGAGAGGATAAAGAGGGCCATGAGGAAAAGATTCAAGCATGCGGGGGATCAACCATAAGACATTTCAAAATACAAGTGGAACTTAGATTCTCGACAACACCTGGATAGTTTTAGAGACATATGGAATAGAGAAGGCATTCCGAAGAAACTATGCGTACGCATGTTCATACACACCTTAGGCATAGTCCCTCAAGCATGGTACATACAGGAGGAGGTAAGAAGGTGAACAGAAGATTGGGAAACTCTAGCAAAATAGTTCACTAGTAGTTTCTTGTTCAAAGATAGTGACAAATGGCCGAACGAGGCTTTGTATGATATAAAAAGGATCCTATTCATAATAGGCTAGTTATGGGAGGGATGCATTGATGAGAATATCCTACAATGCGTTTATGAGTCTGGATACCCAGGAGCCATGACCTACGGAAAAGTTAATAAAGATCTAAAGGAGGATGAACTGGAAGGGTTGAGGCACCTTACATTTCATGAGACTGAAAGCGAGAGGGATATCCATAAGGGACCTGTAATAAAGGCTCCACACTTTTTCCAAGTAAATTTGCAGAAGCACAAAATTGGCACAGAGGACAAACCTAAGATGGAATTAATAGGGGACTACTGGGATGAGCACATGACAATAGGAATTTTTGATCTCTTACGGGAGTACGAGGATTTATTCCTAGCTTGCAAATGAAGATTGTATTAAATCTCGATGCCAATCCTAACCTGGAAATGCACCTTGAGATCCTACTGCCTTGACACCTACTCTAGGTGGGGCCCCCGATGGTCCCACTGGCCCTCATGTGGCACTCACATCCCTCAACCTTGGGAATTCTATTGCAACATGCCCATCCACCAGGTAGTTGGTACACCACACATTTGATCTTGCTAGGAAGATCAGTTGTAGATCTTTTAGCTTCTCTATTAAGCTTGCAATTTGGTGTTGAAGACCTAAGATAGAGGGATCATGGGAAGAGGATCTCCCCTGATACTCATGTGAATAACCCTCCATAGCCTCTATGTGGGTTTCTTTCTCTAGGGAATTCTATTGCGTTAATGTCATCCGTGTGAGAGGCAGCAGGGATTTGACGAACCAATCCCTCTGGTGATTTGGATCTATGGTATAGTTGAGCTCACCAATTGCATCTTTATACCTTTTCATTAGTTCCCAGGTAGTTTCTCCCTCCCGTTGCTTGATCTTCAACAAATCTGATAGCCCTTGTTGATACGTTTGGAGAAGTTTGAACTCCTGTACAAAGTTCCTCTTAATCTCATCCACTATCGAGTTCTAGTGTAACTCTGCCCATTTTATGAACCACCATAGGGATTTTTTCCTAAGAGTGGTCTAGAACTCTATCAGCTTCAAATTGTTAGATGTCTGACGAGCCCTCCATATAGCCTCACATAAGTACTAGTGTTGTTCTATGTCTTCATTTCCTCTACCGAAGAATTCTAGATATCTTGTGAATGATCCTGCCATTGTGGACTACATTCGTGCTAGAATCACAAAGCCTTGGGTTCCTGGCTGTTGAGATCCTTGTAATCCCCAATTACTATTACTACTATTTCCACTACTATTAGCAGTACTATCCTTATAATTAACATGCACTCTTATCATATTAAGCAACTTAGAAATGAATTTACAAGGGCTATTGTATAGTACCAAGGGAAGGTCGGGGGGAATGCTATCTGAGCCTCGGGGAGTTGGATCTTTAATTCTTTTAGATGCATCATCTTCTGCAAACATTCCTCTCATCACAAAGCACATCTCATCCTCCATATATTCCTCTGGGTTACCACGACCAATTCCCTTGGATTCCTCCCCTGCAACTAGTGAGGGAGGGCTCCTAACACCTTTTGGGCTCCCAACCCTCTTTACTATCTCTATCCCCTTCGTTGAATTCTATTCCATTTCATCTTCTCCCTCTGGACTCCTCAATGCCACCCCTGCTTGGTTTAGTCCCTCTGGTTTCTTTCCAATCACCTGCATGGCCCTTTCTTGCTCTCACTTCCTTAGCCCATCGTGAATCTTCTGTGTCCATCCTTCTTATGGCCTCATGATCCCTTATTTAGTGTCATTTCTCCCCTTGGATCCTTCCCCTAGTACTAGGGGTTTATGTTGCCATGGTTAAACCTTGGAATATAAGTAAGCCTTCTTCACCATTAAGAGAGGCAATTCTTTCAGCAACTTCCCTCTTTCTGATTTTAAAAAGGACTGGTAGCTTTTTGATGTGAACTTGACCATGTATCTTTCTAGTGTATTCTCTGCCCAAAAATCTACTTATCTTTTTAGATCCGTGTTGAGATGGTGGAGCGTCACAAGATCCACTAGAGTCTAGTCGCGATGAGGTGGTGTCTGTCCTCCCATCCTACCCTTCATTTGCAGTCTCCGTAACCAGTTGTACAGTTCCTCTGGGAACTTACACCAGAAGATCTCGTACTAGTCACTCGTAACCTCTGAGTATAGAAATTTGTCTTTCACTTTAGTAATGGCTCGGTTGCAAAGTAGAGCTCGCTGGGATACAAACTGATCCACTTGGTCATCCCACTAGTTTCGCATTTCCTTCTTAAATATCCTTGATACCATATTCCAAACCCCCCTTTATTATTTTAGGTCCTATCAATAGAACCATTTTTTGGCATGAAACTGATAGTAGGGTTGAGACCCTAGGTTCGTGCATAAGGGGCAAACAATGCTCCGCTATAGTCTAGAGCAACACTGACATTTTCTCCTTATCCAGAGAGGGTAAGGAGTCTCACCCAAGGCGTATCGCAATTGAATTTAGATGAGGGTGTAATTAGGCATCAAGGGAGTCATGACAAACAAAAGATACCACAGCATAGTAACTCATAATCTACACTAACCTAATCACAATGATCTACACATACCATCTTAGGAAACCATACGAACAGATGCATTCATTCAAAATTTTAAAGAGTCAATAAGGAGCATAAGAACACAATGTGGGTCTGAACCGTCTCTTCCATTAACATAACATAAAGTAATACAACGAGGAATATCATAACCAACACAAATGGACTCAGAGAGAACCAAGGTGTTTTCACACTTCTTAGCAACACAGGAAAGCTCCAACAATCCTTGTCTCACTCGACTGACCAACAACAACCTTTCTCATCCTTCCTTCTGCTTATTATCCTCTGCCCTGTGCTTAGACTGCCAATTATGTTTGTCTTCCACTTGGTTGTCTTCGTCCTTAGCTACCTTTTTTCTCCCATTGCTTGAATGCTCTTTCTCCTCTCTACCACCTTTCCACAACTATCGGTTCACTTTGAACTCATGTTCCACTCTCATATGTTTGCTTTGCAATCCCAACGTAGTCCCCACCACTTTCCCCTGGCTCCTTTTTCCGTAAAAAATCAAAACAAAGGCCCCAACAAGTATTTACCTAAGGAGTTCAAGAAATTCAAGCCTCCTACATTTGATGGAGAGATGAAGAAGGCATAAGATGCAAAGGCATGGTTGTTTGGGATGAAGAAATTCTTCAGATTTCATAGCTAATTTGAGAACATGAAAGACAAGATAGCCACCTTTATTCTTAAAGAGAAAGCATATATTTGGTGGGAAGATGTGAAGAATGTAAAGGGAATTCGAGAAGACGAGTTAATTTGGGAGGATTTGAGAGACTCTTCAAGAAGAAGTACTTGTCAAAGAGATACTATGATGACAAAGCTAAGGCATTTTGTGAGCAGTAGATGGGTTCTATGACAGATGATGAGTACACTACTGGGTTTCTGGAGTTATTAAATGTTAGGATATTCCAACATATAGGAAATAGTTAAGTATAACTTGGTCTAGTGTAGAGTTAGGTAAAGTGTGTTTCTTTATTATGTACTTTTGTAACTTACAATCTGACGGTCACAATATGTAGTGATCTAACGGTTCATTCCCTCCTTGGTATTATTGACACTTGATCCATGGCTTAACACTTGATTGGTCCATGATCTCTATTTAAAGAGCATGGAGGGTCATTTTTAGGGTAATCATTCATGAGAGAAGCTTATGTAAATATTCATTCTTTTATTAATAAATTGCCTGAAGTGGCCGCGTTGGCTCAGGTCGTGGACTGTTTCCCTCTTTGAGGGTTTTAACCATGTCAACAATACTAGTGTATTTATCTGTGATCTGTTTGTGAGCGATGTCCTTTGATGTTCTATCTCAGGAACTTACCCTGTAAATTCCTACATGGTATCAGAACTATTTGAGGGTTGCATCAGTTGGTGATCCAAATCTGAAGCCGGTAGAACTGCATTCGACTGTCGTTTCCTAGATCTATTGTTTTGTACTGCTTTCAGGCCAAGAGGACTACTCTATTGTGTTAGGAGCATTTGTTCTAGTGAGGAACCCCTTTCGTTTCACACGAAAAGGTTTCCGGTAGCCCTAGGTACGTAATTTTTAAGATCTAGAGGTATACAATGTTTATTTGTAGTTTCTAGTTTTTTTTTCTCTCTATTTATTTTGGTTTATTTATCTCTTTGTTTTTTATTACTGGATCTAGACCTTTCATTTCCGCATATGCTCTTTCCCTCGCGACTCTGTGTAATCTGGACAAATCAAAAATAGAAAGGAAGTTTTTTTCTCATGCGTATGCTCTTTTTCGTTGCACAGTGTGATCTCGGAAAATCAGAAACATTGAGGAAAATTGTTAGTTTCAGAGTAAAGCTAACTTCAAACCATAAGGTTGGTTTTTTTTTGTATGTCCATTTCGGGTTTTGTGGTTTTTATTTTGTAGGAAAAAAAAGAGCTTTCTCAAGTAAGCACGCACCGCAAAGCTTCGGTGACTAAAAAAAAACCCTTCCTCTTTTCCAAAAATTACTAACCTTTTAAACTAGCTCACTTGGTCCAAAGTTACTTTATGAGAATAGAGGTCTTGAGTTTAAGTCCTTCTCTTTGTTGAGCTAATTAGATTAAGTTTGGAAATGGGGCGGATTTTTTTTTAAATATAACATTATCATTCATTTCCGCACATTCCCGCACTTCGTCAACATCTTCAACAACTTTTCTTCAAAAATCCATAACTTCTTCATCTGAAAGCCATTTTCAAAGCTGTTTTTTTTTAATCAGCCTAATTTTTCAAGATATTTCCATTAGAATACTTAGTTTCAACATCTATAGCTTTAGTTTCCGTTAAAATGGAAATTCCATGCCAAGTTATTCTTGACACCACCAACTACTTCCAATGGTGATCCTACATTGTGGATTTACTTAGAAGTAAAGGTGTTTACAAAATAGCCTCTGGCCAAGAAACCAAACCGAAAGATGAAGATAAGGCAGCCAAATGGGAAAATAGGCAAGATCAAGAATGTGGGTTGATAGGAATGTCTATTTCTCCAAACCTTAGATCCCGTATCACAAAATTTGATACTCCTAATGAAGCAATGAAACAGATCACTAAAGTTTTTGGAATTAAAAAAGAACTTAGAGCCCATCAACTTGAAAATGAGTTGCTTACATTGGACTCCAATAATTTTTCTTCCATTGAATATTTTTTGTCCAAGTTCAAGACCCTTAGACTTCTCTTGGAAGGTGTTAAGGTTAAGAAAAAAGATGGTAACCTTATCTATTCCATTCTTACTAGGTTGGGACCAGCCTACTCTATGTTTGTTTCCACCTTCCATTCTACAAGAGAAGCCTTCATTTCTCAAGGACAAGGCTACAAGTCCCCTTCCTTTGATTCCTTTTGTGATTCTTCAATAAGAGAATAAGAAAAACTCTTACACCTTGGTCTTCTTAATCTTGGAAACTATTCTAAGAAATCCTTAGTCACCCAGCAACAACCAAATTCAAAGAATCCTAAGTCATATCCTAAAAATAATGGTCCTAAACCAAACAAGGGTCCTAAGGAATTTCAGCCTCAAAATGAAAAATCATTTCAACAAAATGATAAGGCAAATAAAAACAAAGGGAAGAAGATAATAGACATTGCCACTTTTATAATCGAGGTGGCCACTTAGAATCCAAATGCTTTAAGAAGATGGAAGCCTTAGAAGCAACAATGAAGAAGCATAACATCCATTTGGAGCACTCTTCAACTTCAACTTCATCTTTAGGAATAGCATTTTCTGCATGTGTCTGTCAAACATCTCGGTCTAGATATGCACTAAATGTATCTTCTTCTTCTAATTCTCATGAGTGGCTCATTGATTCTGGAGCTTCTTATCACTGCCAAAAACAAAGCCATGTTTTCTTTCTTTAAATGATTGTACACCAAAATATATTATTGTTGGTGATGATAGATCTCTTAGTGTTTTATAGGGACTGGAACTGTTTCATATTAGACAATGGTCAATTTAATGATGTATTATGTGTTCCAACCTTATCCTGCAACCTTCTATCTGTATATTAGATAACTCATTCAGGTGAAGGTAAAATCATTGAATTTTCACCTCACGATGTTGTAATTAAGGACCCAAGAGATCCTAAACAGATTTTAGCTACTGACATTGCCAATGATTCTACAAGGTTGTATAAGTTTAACAACTTTGGGTCATCAAATATTCCCTCGGTATTTGTTGCTCATAATGATGAAGTGAGAAAACTTTGGCATGAGCGATTTGGTCACTTAAACTATCGCTCCCTTCAGAGTCTAAGTAAAGAAAATATGGTGGCAGTTCCTCCCATGGTATCTTGCAGAGATGGTGTTTGTTCCGGATGTGTACTCGGAAAATATCATCATGATAGTTTTGAAAAGCATGCCTCTTGGCACGCCTCAGCCCCTTTACAGCTGGTGCATAGTGATTTATGTGTTCCACTTCCAGTTGTTTCATTCTCTGGCTACAAGTATTTCTTAACTTTCATTGAGGATTTCTCCAAATGCACTTGGGTATACTTCTTAAAACTCAAGAGTGAAGTATTTAACATGTTCATGGCCTTTAAAGCCTTTGTTGAAAAACAATCTAGACATCAAATTGTTAAGATAATATCTGATCATGGTGGAGAATATGTTAACAACAAATTTATCAACTTTTACACTAAGAATGGAATTCAAATGCAACATATTGTTCCATATACTCCACAACAAAATGGTGTAGCTGAAAGGAAGAATCGCACCTTAAAGGAAATGGCTAATTGTATGCTTCAATCTAAAGGACTTAGTCTTAATTTTTGGGCAGAAGCAATTAACTATGTAAATTACATAATAAATCACACCCCTACAAAGGTTCTAAAGAATATCACTCCAGAAGAAGCATGGAGCTCAATTAAACCAAATGTAAGTCACTTTCGTGTTTTTGGAAGTGAAGCATTGGCCCATATTCCAGATGAGAAACATAAAGCTTTAGAACCTATGAGTGAAAAATGCAATTTTGTTGGATATTCTAAAGATGTCAAAGGATATAGACTTATTCCACTTAAGTCCAAAAATGTTATCATTAGAAGAGATGTAAAGTTTGTTGAAAATATATCGGCCTACGAGCCTAGTTCGGCGGATGTGCCACCTCTCTCTATCTCTTCTACTTTTTAAAATATTTCTTCTTCAGATGATGAAAGTGAGGATGACAATCCTCCCCCGCCTTCTTGGGATCCTTATTTAGCTCCTCAGCTTCCAAATTGGGTCTGTGCTACTCGGGATGTGGTAGGCACTCTTGCTAGTGATCCTACGGATCAGCGACGTACACGTTCTCAGTTCGATAGAGCCTCTTCTTTACTGGCTCAAGCTTCAGTGAATTATGATCCTGACACCTTTGCAGAAGCTTCAGGCCATCCAGATCAGGACACAGCTATGAATGAAGAATACCGTTCATTATTGGAAAATGATACACGGGATCTTGTTCCTCTACCAAAGGGACAAAAACTTGTTAGATGCAAATGGGTTTAAAGAACCAAGTATGGACTAGGTGGAAAAGTTGAAAAACATAAATCTCGTCTTGTTGCTAAGGGTTTTTCACAAGTTTAAGGCATTGACTATACTAAAATGTTCTCACCTATTGCAAAAATGAACTCTATCCGCCTTGTTCTTTCCCTTGATGCCTCTTTCAAATGGGAAGTCCATTAGATGGATGTTAAATTTGCCTTCTTGCATGGGGACTTGCATGAAGAAATCTATATGGAAAAACCTACTGGCTTTATTCAAACGAACTCCAACCTTGTATGTTGGCTTAAGAAATCCCTTATGGTCTCAAGCAAGCTCCTCGAGCTTGGTATGCCAAAATGGATAGCTTTCTTTTAGAAACTGGCTTTTCTAGGTGTCATTTTGACAATATTGTCTACACCAAGAAAGTGGGAAAGTCCCTTATCATTCTTGTTCTTTATGTTTATGATCTTATCCTTACTGGTAGTGATCCCAGCCTTAAACCATGTGAAGTCCAGCCTTAAAAAGAAGTTTGAAATGACAGATTTAGGACACTTGCATTATATTCTTGGTCTTCAAGTCTTGCAATCCAAGGAAGCTATTTCCCTTTCCCAGTCCAAGTATTCCTGTGATCTTCTACGCCATTTTCACATGGAAGAATGTAAGCCAGCCCCTTCTCCCTTTTAGTTTGGAGCCAAACTTTTAGTCACTTGTAATTCACCTGAAGTTGATTATATCGTCAACTTGTAGGAAAACTTTTGTATCTAACCCATACTCATCCTGACCTTTCATTTGTTGTTGGCCTTATTGCTCAGTTTATGCAAAACTCATTGAAAGTCATTGGAAATCAGCTAAAAGAATACTTCGTTATGTTCAAGGTACATTTTAGTTTGGGGTTCATTACAGTGTTGAAGCATCTCCTCTATTGGTTGGTTTCGCTGATTCCAATTAGGCTGGTGACCCTGATGATTGAAAGTCTACTGCAGGTTATGTGTTCACTCTTGGTTTAGGACCTATTACATGGGCTTGCAATAAACAAAGTGCCATTTCTCTTTCTTCAGCAGAAGAAGAGTATCATGGTGCCATAGAAGCTAGTAAGGAAGCCGTGTGGCTTCCTCAGATCCCATAAGAGTTTGGCTTTTAGCAGCAACATCCGACTACACTTTGGTGTGATAATCAAAGTGCCATTCAACTATGCAAAGATATAGTCCAACATCAGCGCAGCAAACACATTGAACTACACATGCACTTCATCAGAAAGCTCATTCATGACCATGTTCTTGAAGTGCAATATTGTTCAACAGATGATCAAGTTGCAGACATCTTTACAAAGGCTCTCACGGAGGCGAAGTTTACTAAACTTTGATTTATGGTTGGAGTTCAGGAAGTTGTCACTAAGGGGGGATAGGCTCTAGTGCCTCCTTCCTTCTCCTATTGTGTCATATTTGTAAATCCTTCAATGCTATCCCAAGTTGTTCTTAAGGGGGGATGTTAGGATATTTCGACACATAGGAAATAGTTAAGTTCAACTTCGTCTAGTATAGAGTTAAGTATAGAGTTAGGTAAAGTGTGTTTCTTTACCGTTGTACATTTTGTAACTTACAATCCGACGGTCACGATATGTAGCGATCCGACGGTTCATTCTCTCCTCAGTATTACCGACACTTGATCCATGGCTTGACACCTGGTTGGTCCATGAATTCTATTTAAAGCACATGGAGGGTCATTTGTAGGTTCACCGTGCATGAGAGAAGCTTATGTAAATTTTCATTCTTTTATTAATAAATTGCCTGTAGTAGCCACATTGGCGCAGGCTGTGGACTGTTTCCCTCTCTGAGGGTTTTATCCACATCAAAATATTGGTGTATTGATCTGTGATCTGTTTGTGAGCGGTGTCCTTTTGGTGTTTTGTCTGAGGAACTTACCCTATATATTCCTACATGGTATCAGAGCTATTTGAGGGCCGCATCCGTTGTTGATCCAAATCTGAAGCCGGTAGAACTGCATGTGACTGCCATCCCCTAGATCTGTTGTTTCTGACTGCTTTCGGGCCGAGAGGACTGCTCTGTTGTGTTGGAAGCATCTGTTCCAGTGAGGAACCCCTTTCGTTTCACGCGAAAAGGTTTC
>APFE030581851.1:45347-105186 GCA_000404065.3 Pinus taeda
TTCATCAGAAAGCTCATTCATGACCATGTTCTTGAAGTGCAATATTTTTCAACAGATGATCAAGTTGCAGACATCTTCGCAAAGGCTCTCACAGAGGCAAAGTTCACTAAACTTCGATTTATGGTTGGAGTTCAGGAATTTGTCACTAAGGGGGGATAGGCTCTAATGCCTCCTTCCTTCTCCTATTGTGTCATATTTGTACATCCTTCAATGCTATCCCAAGTTGTTTTTAAGGGGGAATGTTAGGATATTCCGGCACATAGGAAATAATTAAGTATAACTTGGTCTAGTTTAGAGTTAGGTAAAGTGTGTTTCCTTAATATGTACTTTTGTAACTTACAATCTGAAGGTCACAATATGTAGTGATCTGACAGTTCATTTTCTCCTTGGTATTACCAACACTTGATCCATGGCTTAACACCTGATTAGTCCATGATCTCTATTTAAAGAGCATAGAGGGTCATTGTAGGGTAACCGTTCATGAGAGAAGCTTATGTAAGTTTTCATTCTTTTATTAATAAATTAACTAAAGTGGCCACGTTGGCTCAGGTCGTGGACTGTTTCCTCTTTGAGGGTTTTAACCACGTCAACAATATGGGTGTATTGATCTATGATATGTTTGTGAGCAGTATCCTTTGGTGTTCTGTCTAAGGAACTTACCCTGTAAATTCCTACATTAAAGTATGTGCCTTATCTCAAGCATGAGAAGGATAATATTCAGAGTTTTATGAGTGGGTTACCAACATCATATAGAGACCGAATTGACTTTGATGAGCCTAAATCGCTAGAGGAAACCATCCAGAAATTGAATCATTGTTATGAGAAATCAAAGCACAAAGCTTATCCTAAACATGACTTGAAGGGAAATGAGAAAGTTAAAGAAAAGTGGGCACTGAAGCGGCGAAGACCTCAAGATGCAAGTGAGAAAGAAAATGTAATTCCTTACAAGAAGTTCAATACAATTGAGAAGGGGCATGGGTCGCAACCTAGAGAGCAATTGACTAGAGGTGATGGTAGAGGACTGTTACAGTGTTGGATATCTGGAAAATACATAAGAAGGATTGTCCATTATACCAAGGAGGTAGGTCTCATATATATAGTGCTTAGGAGGCGCAGCTAGTTGGGAATGTTGTTCATAGTATTCCTTGGATCTATGCAGTTGTGGGAAATAAGGGGGCAGATCACCAAGCATCCATTATTGAGATGGAAGGTAAGCTTTGTGGTCAATTATTTTCTATTTTGATTGATCGTGGATCTAATTATAGATATGTTAATCCTAACCTGGTGGATAAGTATGGCTTGAGAAAATAGGTGTTTGCAGATTCTTGGTTGGTGCAGTTGTCTACAGGTACTAAGAAGAGAGTGAATCACTGGATAACAGCTTGTGCATTCGAGTTGAATGATATTCCTACAACAACACATTTGAAAGTATTGCCATTGGGATCATATAGTATGCTTTTGGGTATGGATTGGTTGTATCTTCACATGACCAAAGTAGATTGTTATGAAAAGTCTATTGAGTGCCTAGATGATAATGGGGAAAAGAGAATCTTGCAGGGAAAGAAGAAGCCTATTCAATTAGGATGGTCACAGCTATGCAAGCTAAGCACAATTGCAGGAAAGGGTGTGTATTTTTTGTAGTTCATATTTTTAGTGGCAAGGGTAAGAATGTTGAGGATGAAAAAATATCTAAGAGGTACCATGTACTACAACAGTTTCAAGATGTGTTTCCAACAGATATTCCATAGTTTCCTCCCCATAGGGAAGTGGATTTTTCTAATAAGTTGGTACTAGGGGCAGTACCAACATCAAAAGCACCTTACAAGATGAGAACACCAAAGTTAGTAGAGTTGAAGTTGCAGTTTAAAGAAATGCTTGATAAGGGATACATTAGGCCAAGAGTATTGCCTTGGGGTGCACCAATATTGTTCGTGAAGAATAAGGATGGTACATGTTGTACCTTAAGAAACCAATTTCCCAGCTGTGGAGAAATTGTGCTTAAGACATTAATGATTATTTTTTGTTGTCACTTATTTGTTACTTTATTGTTTGTTGTATTCTTAAATCAAGGACCTGGAAAACTTGGTCTTTAACCCTTAATACATATGTGACTGAAAAATCTCATAATGCCATTTGTTGCTAGATATAAATGATGAATGAAGAAAGCTTGAAGGAGAAGTTTAAGATAATATGCTTCTTAACATAGAACCTACTATCCGTCACTTAGAAGAATTATGAAAATGAGAACTGAATCATAAACAATATGTTGCTTGACACATAAACTATTATTTGCGACTCTTGGAGAAGTTAAAGATAATATGTTGCCTTACACAGAAACTATTATCTATAACTTAGAAAGGAAGATGAAAACTTCAAGTATAGAAGCGCTCTTTTAAGGGATTTTAACTTTATCTACATAAGCAAATAAAGACTTGCAACTTCATTACTATACTTGAAAGAAGAAAACATAAGATGACACATGACAAAGAAGTTACAAAATTATACCCAACAATTCATGGAAACTTCTGATTCTTTCATTAATCAATAGCTATATCAGGAATATAGTGGCTTAGTTTCTAGGTTCTCCAAAATTCGAACCCGTTTACAATTCCCTTTTCTGGCTTTTATCTCTTCTATCAAATCAGTTTTGGAAACTGATTTCTCGAAACAGCTAATAAACTACTTTATAACAGTTACAAAACTATTTTCTATTTGAGATTATTCAAGTTTATTACATATAAAATATTGAAACTCTAAAATTGTGCCAAAAGCTTTGAAAGGGGACCACATATATGTCGGGAGTATTCTGATTGGTGAAAATACAAATAAACTGACCGTTCACCTTTTCTTTATATTCGTTTCAAACATTGGTTCTTCCCTTTACACAGCGAAATTGACACAAAGTGGAACTCAAAATAACTAACTCTGTTTCATAACCCATCAGATCCACCCATCCAATGTTCCATTGACTTCTCATCACAAATCACAATTAGCTCTTTCAAATGTTATATCGACCCAATCCTTTACAACTTGCGATATGACGGACGCATTGAAGTTATAGAACATAATATAAAAACTATCGGGTCCGACATCTTTATCGCAAATTGCAATCGGCGAATGAACCAATACATATGCATTCGGTGCTTTACAAACCTGCTGGAATTATAAAACATGATATACATGCTTTCAGGTCTAGCCATCACAATCTCAATCGGCGGAACCAACATCTATAGCCCTGCGGTGTGGTGGACCTGCCAGGACTTTAAAACACAAAGTATATATGTTTCAGGTCCGTCTATTGCAATCGCAATCGGCGGAAGCTAAGGTGCTATGGGATACGTCGAACTCACCGGGATTTTAAATATAATATTAATATATATATATATATATATATATATATATTATATATATATAATATATATATATTATATATATATATAATATATATAGATATAGATATAAATAAGATATAGATATAGATATAGATATAGATATAGATATAGATAATATATATATATATATATAATATATATATATATATATATATATATTTTTCAGGTTTGGATCTTTAACACTTTAACACTTGTTTCTTTTGTGATTCTGATATATTACTTTGTTTCTTTCTTGTTAAGTGCCACTATGATTCATATAAGTATCGTTGCGATTTGTGATTGCGATTTGATTGCATCGAAACCAAAGCACCACCCTTATTACTTGTTTCTCTTTATTATTTCCAATACACAATGTGCTTTGCGATATATATATACGTATACATTCAAATGCGTTTCCATATACTTTCTTTTAGCGATTTCAATATGTAATTATCACAAGCACAATACTTCTTTACTTTTAGGCTTTGCGGGGGAAGAGAATATAAAGGAGCTTCATCGAGGTTGAACCCCTGCCATGATTTTTAGACCACACATTGTGATAAAAGTGATAAAGAAGCTTAAACACAATATAAGCTACAACATCTGGCTCCAACTAGGGATAGTTCTTTTGCCACAAAAGCACTAAGAACCGCAGATTATGGCCTTCACTTCGGGCATGAAGTCATATATTTCTTCACCAAAATTAACTATGTGAAAATTTTGTATAGTGAACCCATGCTGATATCTGCAGTAATAGGATGCTTGTACTTTGATAGCAAAATATTGAGAATCATAGCTCGATAGCCTTAGTTGGGCATGTAGTCCAAAACTGTGGAAACCTTGAAATTTGACAATTGAAACTTGACAATCTTGAAGTATGACACCTCTGCAAACTAGTTTCCAACTGGGAAAGTCACCCTTATTCATCAACCAATGATTAAACTGAAGAACTGCAACTAGAAACCAAATAATCAACACCTGAGCTTGTTTATGTACAAGTTCCTACATATGTACATGATTGATCTCCATCATGTGAAGTCAATCTTCCAATGGTGCCAGGTTAGCATTTGGGTGCTTAATCTAGAACCATTTTGCCAGTGAGATTTTAAAAAACAATTCATCCTGAATGGAAAATAAACTATGCATAAAAGCAGCTCACAACAAAAACTAGGAGTATATCCACAAAATGATATGTGTAGACTACTGATAAATTCCTCCATGTAATCTACCACAGGATCTTCAAAAGTATAAGAAAAAATATGGTCCTGATCAGCTCCAAAAAATAAATTCTCTATGTATGAAGTTTTCTGCTCGATTAAACCTTCTGTTGGGATAATATGTTCAACAGAACAATTAGCAACATATTTAAGAAAATGATCTATGTCACATTCATGTCTCCACTTTTTATCTCTAAGCTTTGATTGAAAATAATTTGTAATCCCAACTTTAGGAAGAAAAAGAAATTTTTCCATATTACTATACGACATATGATCAACTTCAAATAGATTTTTTACCTCTGATCCATGGGCATCATTATGTTCTTCACTGCACTGGTATACAATCTCTTTATCAACTTTATTTTTACATAAGATAGCCTCTTTTGCTATGATAGATGGCTCAATATATTGTTGTCCAACATATCCCACTTGTTGGTTTCTTCCTGTATGTTCAACACCTAACTGATGAACTTGAAGAGCTCCGTCCTATTCCCCATTTAAACCATTTTCATTATAGATAGGAGGATCATCAAATTTAACAAAATAGAAACTCTAGGGATTTATTTGGAACTTAATTATTTCCTGCTCTTCTCAACTGTTGAGCAGAAATTCTTGATGCATGTTTGAATTTTCCTCCATCTAAATACTCTCTTGATTTCCTTTATTCACTTGTTTTGCAGGCTAAGATTCTTGTGGAGTCGCCTTTGGTGAGGAAGCTGAAACTTGCTGCTCACTTTTATTTTCTTGACTTCTTGATCTTTTCCTCAATCTCAAGTCATATTTCTTATGTAGTTCACTCTGCATAAAATCAAAGAATTGCTTCCAATATTCAACAATTTTATTTTCATCATGAATGGCATATGTTTCATCATATTCATACTCTTCTCCTTCAATACCAATTTCATCTTCATCTACTTCATATAACGTAGATCTATGAGAATTCTTATTTTCTAACTCTAACTTATTCAACCTATCTGACAAAGTTTTAATTACATTACACATATCTTCCAATGTTTGACTTTGAGAGGGTTCCATCTCTGCCTTTCTCGTGTCTTGGATAGGCTCTGTCTCTGGTGCTTTTCCTGCAACCACCAAATTTGCTTCTATCTCTAATGCTTTTGTTTGGATCTGATTAATCTGGCTATAACCTCTCTGAATACTTGATATATTATCAACAATATCATTAGTTTCTTCAACAGGATTATCATGAGCTTTTGGAGTTTCTTTAGAATCATAATATTCACAACAACCTTCAAAAACAAACTTGTATGGATAATAAGTTCTACAATAAGAATTCAATATTGAATGGAAATATTTCAAAGATGAAATTCTTGAATGAGTCAGAGAACTGAACCAAACCCTAGCTTTTAGGTCCAAAGAAAACAAAAACAACTTCATCTTCACATCTTCATGAATGATGCCCTGCTACTCCATGCATTCATGAAACTTTTGGAGGTGCTGAGCTAGATCTTCATATTCCTTTCTACTGTATTTCAGAAGATACACATTCCAAGCATAAAATATAGGCATATCATGAGGATAGTCGGTGATCCCAGTAAAATAAAATGGATCAAATTTATGGACTAAGAATGTAGGGAGAGCCATTAAAACCTATAAAAGAAAACTTCAAAGTGCAGTGGAGTCGCCAATCAATGTTGTAAGTGAAAATCACACGTGTGAATGTACAACCAACTATTGAAACTTGTCATTCTAAAGAATCAACTTCAAACTTAATAAACCCAAGGAAAAGTGCTCTTATTCAATTGCTTTTATTCAAAATAGTAAAATATTCCCTCCTCACTGAACAACCAGAGGAAAATATTGAAAACCCAGGGAAAATTATTCTTGTCTTCTCTCCCCAACAACAGCACCAATTAATGTTGTACCTTAAGAAACCAATTTCTTGGTTGTGGAGAAATTGTGCTTAAGACATTAATGATTATTGTTTGTTGTCACGTATTTGTCACTTTATTGTTTGTTGTATTCTTAAATCAAGGAACTGGAAAACTTGGCCTTTAACCCTTAATACATATGTGACCAGAAAATCTCAGAATGCCATTTGTTGCTAGATATAAATGATGAATGAAGAAATCTTGACGTATAAGTTTAAGATAATATGCTACTTAACACAGAACCTACTATCCGTCACTTAGAAGAATTATCAAAATGAGAACTGAATCATAGACAATATGTTACTTGACATAGAAACTATTATCTGTGACCCTTGGAGAAGTTAAAGATAATATGATGCCTTACACAGAAACTATTATCTATAACTTAGAAAGGAAGATGAAAACTTCAAGTATAGGAGCAGTCATTTAAGGGATTTTAACTTTATCTACATAAGCAAATAAAGACCTATAGCTTCATTAATATACTTGAAAGAAGAAAACATAAGATGACACATGACAAAGAAGTTACAAAATTATACCCAACAATTCATTGAAACTTCTGATTCTTTTATTAATCAACAACTATATCAGGAATATAGTGGCTTAGTTTCTAGGTTCTCCAAAATTCGAATCCGTTTACAATTCCCTTTTCTGGCTTTTATCTCTTCTATCAAATCAGTTTTGGAAACTGATTTCTTGAAACAGCTAATAAACTACTTTATAACAGTTACAAAACTATTTTTTATTTGAGAGTATTCAATTTTATTACATATAAAATTTTGAAACTCTAAAATTACGCCAAAAGCTTTGAAAGGGGACCACATATATGTTGATAGTAATACAAATAAACCAACTGATCACCTTTTCTTTATGTTCATTTCAAACATTGATTCTTCCCTTTACACAGCGAAATCGACACAAAGCAGATTTCAAAAGAATTAACTCTATTTCATAACCCATCGGATCCGCCCATCCAATGTTCCATTGACTTCTCATCGCAAATCGCAATCAACTCTTTCAAATGTTATAGCGACCCAATCCTTTACAACTTGCGATATGACAAATGCGTCGAAGTTATATAACATAATATAAAAACTATCGGGTTCGGCATCTTTATCGCAAATCGCAATCGGTGAAAGAACCAATACATATACATTCGGTGCTTTACGAACCCACAGGAATTATAAAACACGATATACATGCTTTCGGGTCTGGCCATTGCAATCGCAATCGGTGGAACCAACATCTATAGCCTTGCGGTGTGGAGGACCCATCGGGACTTTAAAGCACAATGTATATATGTTTCAGGTCCGTCTATCACAATCGCAATCGGCGGAAGCTGAGGTGCTATGGGATACGTCGAACCCATCGAGCTTTTAAATATAACATATATATAATGTATATATATATATATATATTATATTATATAATATATATATATATATTATATTATATGTATATATATTACAATATAATATATACATATATATATATATGTAATATATAAAAATATATATATATATACATATATATATATATATGTATAGTGTATATATTATACATATATATATATATCATATATAATATATATATTAAGTATATAATATACATATATTATATATACATAATAATATATATATGTCAATATAATATAACACATATTATAGTATACTAACATATATATATATTTCAGGTCCAGATCTTTAACGCTTTAACACTTGTTTCTTTTGCGATTCTGATATATTACTTTGTTTCTTTCTTGTTAAGTGCCACTATGATTCATATAACTGCCACCGTAATTTGTGATTGCCATTTAATCACATCACAACCAAAGCACTGCCCTTATTACTTGTTTCTCTTTATTATTTCCAATACACAATGTGCTTTGCGATATATATATATATATATATATACATTCAAATGTGTTTCCATATACTTTCTTTTAGTGATTTCAATATGTAATTATCACAAGCATAATACTTATTTACTCTTAGGCTTTGTGGGGGAAGAGAATATAAAGGAGCTTCATTGAGGTTGAACCCTTGCGATGATTTTTTAGACCACACATTGTGATAAAAGTGATAAATAAGCTTAAACACAATATAATCTACAACAGTACCCTCAGGTTTTGCATTGATTAAAGGCAGCTAAAAAAGGTGACGATCAAGAACAAATATCCATTGCCAAGAACTGATGACCTATTCGATCAGTTGAAGGGTGTTGGCTTATATGGTCCTAACCCAGGTTCGGAAGAATTATGTAGCCAAACAAATCCCATAGCTATCGGCCCTTTCGGCAACAGCCCGCGAAGCGCAAACTACGGTTCACCCAAGGTAGCAGGGGAGGGTGTTGGAACCAGGTTTCCGCACACTTGGGATGTCTAGATATGGTTTGGAGGCTTCGCGCTCCGTTCTGCAGGTTCGTGTCGCGTTGTATTCGTGCAAATCCAGAATTCCTTTTACTGTCTATTACCGTGCAGTCTATGGATTTAATTTATAAGAGGAAGTACTACAACCTGGATCTATTTTACAGTGGTCTTTAAGCAAACATTTATCACTTTTATTTAATTCGCAGATTAATATTTAAACCCAAATTCACAAGCATTCCATAAGCACTGCACATTAATCAAACAGTTTTATTAATCATACAAAATGTCAAATTAACGATAATTCAAATTCAACACAGAATTTAGAAGAAACTTATCTTTATTTCCACTTATCACTCTTCCATCCAGACTTGCCCTGCGCACTCAACTGCAGCGGTCTGCGCACACAGCTGCGGACTCTTCTAGGCCTCTGCACACACAGTTGTAGAGCCTCTATCTCCTGCCCAAACCCCTGACTCGAACTTATAGACACTCCCAGAATTCTCTTCTCAAACACCCATTACATTTCAGATTCCCCAAAATCATACCAAAACTTAGCTGCTCTACTCATAGAGCCTCACTCTATTTATACCTTTCTATGGCCCGCGATCCACGGACGCACCTACTCAACTTACATTTCTTTACATTATTTTTGGACAGACTACCCTTTCGACTTTGACTTATTACAACTCGCGCTCCATGCATCTCGCAGAGTCTTTACCCTACTCTTACCCAAAATTACGGGCTTTGCGCCCCATAACTGTTGCTCGAGGATTCCACTACCCAATAATCCCCCAACACAATCATCATGACTCATCCCAAGTCACTCGTTGGTGTGGTGCAACACAGTGTCGTAGCTTCGTCGTTCACCTCCCTCTGAGTGACGCTCGTCATCCTACTGCTTCATCGTTGACTCCTACAATGCTTCGTCTGGCTCCTACTTCAGTGTGTTTACTACGTCTGCCAACCAATGATGCTCATTCTCCTCTACTCGGTTAACACAGAACACCCCCTAATACAATTTTAGCTCGAGCAGGGAAACCTCAAACGGGACCTCCTTATACCTCCGCAACCACTTCCAATCTTCGTATCTTCTTGTTGCATTGTCTGCTGCAGCCTGTGTTGCAATTTTGCAAGACCACTACTATTGTCCATGAGATCCCATTGTTTAGAGGTTTTTAGAGATGCCTTTATAACTTCGTTCTGACCCGTGGTCTCCGTTTTCCCATCTTTTCGCTGACTTGTTGTAGTTTGTCAATCCTCCCATGGAGGGGGCAACGACATCTGGACCACTTTTGCTTCATGTCTTCTCTTTTCCGGTACATCCCTTACTATTGAGTCTGTAGGCTGTGAGACACCCATGACCATCATCACTATGTGTCTGAGATAGTTCGGCTGCCCTCTTGGCCATATCACCACCTACGGGCTTACTCCTTGTGCAAAGATTATAAATAGTGCCATGTCAAGACTCAGCATATGCATTATGGAAGTGTAAGTTACCTGGTGGTTGTTCCTTAGTGTTTTATAAGTGAGTCAAATTTCAAATTCCTGGATTGCCATCTGTTCCAGCGTCCCCATGTAAATTTTGCAGCATCTCATGCCATATCTGGCTCGTACTCCTTCCCTTAATTTCCCACTGCCCACTGCCTTTTGCCATAATGCAGACATCGTGTCATGAATAGTGACTTGAACAATCACCTTGGCTCGGGGCAATGCAACAACGTACTTCTGGCTGTGCGGCTACAATCTTGATGATGGGCCCGATCGATGCGTATCCTGACACTCGCGCCTCTTTCTTCCAAACTACTTTATTGTCTCGCACTCTCTTTCAACTGGCTGGAGCGGTGAGACTATCCCTCGAACGGTTAGTTAGGCGGCCAGTCTGCCCATATAGAGCTTCAGGCGACTGCCATTTACTCGGCCTGGAAATGGGTCCCCATTGAGTTTGGCAAGCTGAACCGTGCCCCCATTGGTAACTTATTTGATGATGTAAGGTCCCAACCAATGCATTCGGAGTTTTCCAGGAAGCTTCTCGAATTTACTGTCGTATAGCAATACTAAATCATTCTTCCTGAAGGTGTGCACCTTGATATGGCGATCATGCCACGCCTTTTCTCGTTGTTTCTGTACTTGCTGATGGAATCTAGCTAGAAATCATTCCTCCTCCATTTCCTCGAGCTGTGCGAGCCTTTCTTCCAAATCCCCACGGTCTACCATACCTGTGATTGTCATGATCCATAGACTAGGTACAATATATTCCATAGGCATGATGACCTCCTTGCCATAGACTAACCTAAAAGGTGTCTGGCCCATCAATTTCTTGCACATGGTTCGATATGCGCATAGCACAGCAGGGATGCGCAAGTCCCAATCATTTCGTCATGCATTACAGACCTTGGTCAATGCAGTCTCCAAGATTTTGTTGAATGCCTCAATGGTCCCATTTGCTTGCAGGTGGTATGGCATACTCTGTTGATGATATATTTGGAATTCCTTAGTGAGTGTGGTGATGATTTCATTTAGAAAATTCATTCCCTGGTCGCTGATGAGAATTTTGGGACAGCCAAACCTTGTCAGTACATTCTCGAACAGAAACTTCGCAGCTGTTGCAGCCATGCAATCTTT
This sequence comes from Pinus taeda, assembly GCA_000404065.3. Lineage (NCBI taxonomy): Eukaryota > Viridiplantae > Streptophyta > Pinopsida > Pinales > Pinaceae > Pinus > Pinus taeda. The sequence continues at coordinate 56,818 of APFE030581851.1, forward strand.
ATCCAATTGTGCATTGGCCCATCGGGTTAAATAATCTGTTGTAGTGATGATATAGCACGCACCCATTTTTCCTCTGGCTCAATAGGGCCTACAAAGTCAATTTCCCACTTTTCAAAGAGTTGTAACTTCATCTACAGTTGGAGCGTCATTTCATATCTCCACGACATTTTCCCCATCCGCTGGCAGACGTCGCAAGCTCAGCAATGAGCTTTCGAATCCTGATGCAAAGTGGGACACGATAATCCTGTGTGAAGTATCTTCTGGGCTATGGAGTGACCTGCATAGTGTCTTCCAGCAACCCCTTCATGGGCTTTGGCCAGGATTTGTCCTCGCTCAAACTCCGGGACATACCAGTGCAAAATCTCATCGTTGCCCATCTTGTAGAGGTGTCTTGGAATCACGGTGAAGTCTGCTATTTGTATCACCAATTCCTTCTTTTGTTAAACAAAGTGTCCTTGCGGCGTAGTCCCTATAGTTAAGAAATGGATTATATCTTCAAAATGAGCATCTACTACATGCACCGCATATAGTTGAGCATCCGGAAGTCTGTCTTCTAGATTTGTGGGTTCTTTGCCAATCTCAATTCGGGATAGGTGATCTGGGCCTGCATTTAGATGTCCCGGCTTGACGACAAACTCAAAGTCATACTCTTGAAATAACAACAACTATCAATAGATACGCCCCCCCCCCCAACACAGGCTTATTCACGAGGTATTTTAAATCCGAGTGATCGGTATACATCTTAAAGTGACCTCCCAGTAGATAATGGGGGAATTTCTAAAGCGTGTATACCATCACTAATCCCTCACGCTCAGTAGTGGAATAGTTCTTCTCAGCTTTAGACAACTAGCGACTTGCGAACGCAATCAGGTGGTCAAATCCTTCCACACCTGGTTGTGTAAGTACTGGCCCTAAGGTAATACATGACACGTCGACATGCACATGAAATTTGACATCCCATTTTGGAAAGACCAATATAGGGGCCGATGCCATCTTTTCCTTAAGTATCTCCAGACCTTTTTTACATTCCTCATTCTAAGCAATAAGTAGCATCCTTCTTCAGCAATTCTTCCATCAGAGCCGTGATTTGAGCGTAGCTTTTGATGAACTTTCGATAGTAGCCTGTGTGCCTTAGTGTGCCGCATAATTGCTTGACACTGTGCGGCGCTTGCAGATTGAGTATGACGACAATCTTCACCGGATCCACCATCAGGCCTTGCTTACAGACCCCATTGCCTAGTAGGTTTCTGAATGGAACCAGGAAAGTACACTTCTTCAAGTTGAGCGTGATCTGATGACGGTGGCAAGTATCCAGCATCAACCATAAGCTTGCTATGTGCTTCCTAACCAGTCCAAACACGGTCCAATCATCTAGGTAGACTTCCAAGAACTTGTGAATAAATTCCTTAAATTTCGCAACTACTATTCATGAAAAAATGGCCGGTGCGTTCTTCAGTCCGAAAGGCATTACTATGTATTGAAAACAACCCCATTCAGTAGCAAATGTTGTCTTACTCCTGTCCTCTGGCGCAATCTTGATCTGGTGGTATCCTAAGAACCCATTCGTGGAGGAGTAGGATTCTTGTCCCCCCACATTTTCCAGTACCTCATCTGTAAATGATGTAGGAAAAGGGTCATTGACGTAGGCATCATTGAGTTTCTTGAGGTCGACACAGATGCGAATCTCGCCCTTATGTTTCTTCTCCTGCACAACCATCAGACTTACCTAGTCGGACTCCTCGATTGGTTCAATGATTCCTACTGCCAACATTTTGTCCAATTCTTTGCAGACCTTTGCTTTATATTTTGGATTTAATCGGTAGGGCTGCTGTTTCAATGGTTTCAAGTCTGGCTTCAATGTGATCTTCATCATTCCGAGTTCTCCTAGAATTCCCTTTAGCTCAATGATATTTCTTGGAACAAGTCTCATTATTCTTGAAGCAGCTCGACGACCTTCTCTATTGTGGCATCATCCCAATAGTCCCCAAGCGTTACATACTTCGGCTCTTCCTTGGTTCCAATGTTAACTTGTTTTGTTTTTAATGGTGCCATGATATCTGGATCTTCAATTGTGGGTCTACGCACCTCCCAGATCCCTTTTGATTCTGGAATATTGACGTTTCACGGGTCATCCTCATAATCTTCTACCTGGACATTATAGCATCCGAGGGCCTAACTCAGCTGTCGTGACCAGTCAAGCTGCACAGTTTCCTCTGGCTCTAATGGTTGCTTGATTATGGCGGCCTTTACCAGCTGTAACACTTTGTACACGGGATCCATCCATTGGTCTTCGAACATAAATGTCAACAAGAATCCTACACTCAAGATATCCCACTCACCTATGCCGTGCCGGAGCTCTGCTTCTGTGGACCAGTTTCTAGGAATGACACCCAGGGTGTGATAGAATAAGTGCACCCATTCTGGCTGTAGTTCCTCTCCGTATGCTTTGATCCACCTAGTCAGATGCATGCACGGATCATCCCATCCATCGTATTTCTCCGCGATGTGTAGTTCTAGCTTCCCAAATCAGATCTTCATCATACGCCTCTAGGCGTGCCATTCTTCGAACGTTCCTTCATGTGTGCCCCACCATTGCGCACGCATCGCGTGCAGTGCCCATTTCATTACATCAAATTGTTGGTGCTCAGGCACTGCGATTTCAAATTTGGTCAGAAATTCATCTATCATTGTTAACCCATCATATTTTTGCAATTCGTGATCCTGGGTCTTTATGCAGTACAGCGATTTCGTCACTATGATTGTAGCATGGGTACACTGCTCAACCACTTTCGTCGCCGCTCGTCTTCCTTATCCGTGCAGGATTCTCCATCCCCTCGTGATATTCTTCTATCCTCCAATGTCTTGATCCATCCTTGCTCCTGGGTAGTCATTCTATTATCATCATTGTGCACCAGTTCGATGTAGCATGGTCCTTCAGCCGGATCTAGAGGAATGACGACGCGAAGCGCCTTTTTTTCAAATATCATTGTCCTCGTCTTTAGATTAATAACTCCATTCATGTCGATGGCCCAATTTATTCCTAACAATGTAGGATAGGGCGTAATTTCATCCATGAGCTCAATAACTTCAAAATTCGTGTGGGTACTTGTGCCGTCAAGGTCAACTATAACCCCTTGCAGCCTTCTTAGGGGTGGTACCTTCTGTTGATTTTCCATCCGTAATTGGATAAGGGACCACTGTAGTGTAGGCTTACCCATGCGTTCCCATGTTTGTTTTGGCAATACGTTGGCATCTGACCCAGATCCAAAATGACCTGCTCCATCTCATAATCGATGATCTGCGCTGTTAACCGCACTTCTCTTCTAGTTCGTGATGCATGTCTTCCCAACCTTCGAATGATGCGAGGCTCACTCCACCCTGCACATTTATTCATCAACTCTTGTAGGCCTTTAACTACCCTGTTTTCACAAAGCAATTTTATACATGTCTTTAAAAAGGTAGTTATCATCGAGGGATCCTTGTCTGTTTTGGGTTGATCCCTACTACCTGGGGTAGAGACCTCTGTGAAGCTCCATCGAGCTTCTAGATATGTCCCCTTATCACCACCTGAATTCTACCCATCCACTCCTATGGTCGTGGCATTCCTCAACACCATGTTGACCTTAGGATCTTCCTCGCAAGGTTCGGACCTCATCATTTGCGCATTCTGGGTCGTTGTTGGTTGTGCTGCCCTCTTTTCTCGAATCTACGCTATCAGCGTAGGACAGTCTAGCAGCTCATGATCGAATTTCCCATAATAGCTGCATGACATTCTGGTTGGGTTGGTACAATCTTGCGCGTAGCGTCCTGGTTCTCCACAGTTGTAACAGATTAGCTGCCCGCGACCCCTTCCTAGTCCTATTTCGCCTCATCCTCGACCGCACCATTGGAACCCACCATGCACAGTCGCCATGGTTGGATCCTGACTTCGTGCCTCCATTTGCATTCTATAGGTAGATGGTTGATCCTTTAGCATTTGATATCTACGATAATCCCTTTCTTCGTGGCCCACCAATCTACAAAAGTTACAAAAGGGTTGTTGGGGGTCTGGTTGTATTTTGGTAATAGATGACAGTTTTCAATGTTGTGCTTTCCTCCCACCTAACAGATTGCGTACCAAAGCAGGGTGGTTGTGCTCAACCCTGTTTGTGCCTCTGGTCACGATGGTGTTGGTCCCCTTGTCACCACAAAATTTACTGAGACCGGATAGCGATCTTTATCATGTCCTTGGCTCTTACACCTTATACACCATACTTCTGAGCACGGTTTCTATTCTTGTTTTAACTTTTGTACTTCCAAGCATAAATTTTGGACCTGCGCTTGAATTTGTTGAACTCCCAACCTTGGGTCTTGTATCAAGGTTTCGTGCAACTGCATTGCTGCCTCCAGTGCTTCAACTTGGGTTGAGATCTTTTGTTGTAACAGAGCCGACTTCAGATATGGCGTTAATGATGCGACAAACCAAGCGCAGTGATGCTCATCTGTCAGTGTCATATTGGCCTCACGGATGGTGCTTTTCAACCTCTGATCCAAATCCCACAGAGTTTCACCCGACATCATTACAATCTCTTTGAACCCTACAACCGATTGTTTTCCTGACTTTAGCCAGCTAAATTCTTTTTTTAATTCGGTCTGGATTTCCGCTACCCCACTGTTGGGTTAGAACTTGAATACTTCATGTACCATGTCAGTGCTCAATCCTACAGTGCGCTGAATAAGGTAGCTTTCTTGATATTATCATCCGTGATTTGTTGCGTGTTCCATACTAATGTTAACACAAACCAGAATTGCTCTGGGTCTTCTTCTCATGCTCCTTTGAATACCGGGAACTAAATTGCACTTGCCATAGTTACCCTTGATCTATTACCATCCCTGATCCCTTCAATCCTTTCACGTTCCACACCAAACACCCCTTAGGCAGATCCCGGTCCCAGCAACTGAACCATTTGTTGGCTTATATGGGCCTGACCCAAGTTTGGAAGAATTATGTAGCCAAGCAAATCTCGCAGCTACCGGCCCTTTCGGCAAAAGCCCGTGAAGCGCGGACTGAGGTCTCATTTGAGGTAGTAGGGGAGGGTGTTGGAACCAGTTTTCTACACCCTTGGGATGTCTAGATGTGGTTTGGAGGCTTCGCGCTCCATTCTGCAGCTTCACGCCGTGCTGTATTCGTGCAAATCCAGAATGCCTTTTAGCGTCTATTACCGCGCAGTCTATGGATCTAAAGAGGAAGTACTGCAACCCGGATCTATTTTACAGTGGTATTTAAGCAAACATTTATCACTTTTATTCAGTTCGCATATTAAGATTTAAACCCAGATTCACAAGCATTCCATAAGTAGTGCGCATTAATCAAACAGTTTTATTAGCCATACAAAATGCCAGATTCACGATAATTTAGATTCAACACAGAATTCAGAAGAAACTTATCTTTATTTCCACTTATCACTCTTACATCCAAATATGCCCTACGCACTCAGCTGCAGGGGTCTGTGCACACAGCTGCGGACTCTTCCAGGCCTCTGCACAAACAGCTACAGAGCCTCTATCTCCTACCCAAACCTTTGACTCGGACTTACAAATGCTCCCAGAATGCTCTTCTCAGACACCCATTACATTTCAGATTCCCCAAAATCATACCAAAACTTAGCTACTCTACTCATAGAGCCTCGCTCTATTTATACCTTTCTATGGCCCGCGATCCACGGATGGGCCAAATCAACCTACATTTCTTTACATTATTTTTGGGCGGACTACCCTTTTGACTTTGACTTATTATAACTCGCGCTCTGTGCATCTCGCGGAGTCTTTACCCTACTCTTACCCAAAATTGCAGGCTTCATGCCCCATACCCGTTGCACGGGGCTTCTGCTACCCAACAAAGGGAGAAGAAGTGCTATCAAAGATTGACTTGATATCAGGATACCATCAGGTACGCACCAAAGAAGAGGACATCTACAAGATTGCCTTCAGGACCAGGTATGGGAATTATGAGTTTGTTGTAGTTACATTTGGTTTGACTAATGCTCCAGTGAATTTTATGTGCTTGGTGAATAGTGTGTTGCACCCTTATCTAGACAAGTTTGTTATTGTATTCATGGATGACATCTTGATATATTCTAAGAATGAGGAAGAGCATGTCAAGCATTTAGCAGCAATGTTGAGGTTGCAAGTGCATTTTCTTCAAATAAAGGTGCACTACTTGGGACATGTTGTCTCCATGGAAGGAATAGCAGTAGATGCAGAAAAGGTAAGAGATATCATGGAGTGGAAAGCTCCTAGAAATGTGGATGAAGTCAGATCATTCATGGGGTTAGCATGTTACTATAGGAGGTTCATTAGGAACTTCTCACACATTAACTACCCTATTACATCATTACATAGGAAAGGTAATAAGTTTGAATGGACAGAGGAGTGTGCAACCATTTTTGAATAGTTAAAGCATTTGTTGACGAATGCTCCAGTATTAAATATTAATTATCCGGATAAAGAGTTTGTAGTGTGCACAGATGTTTGCAGAAGAGTGCTTGTTGGAGTCCTTATTCAAGATTGACAAGTGATATGTTATGAGTCCATGAAAATGAATGAGCACGAGCATAATTACCCGACTTATGATCTTGAGTTGGTGGCTACTGTTGGCCGGATAAATCGTTCTTGCGGACAAGACCGATCTCCCTAGTATTAATTGATATCTAGCAACAAGCAGGACAAGCAAATCTATCTTTCCATAAACATATTGCAATTCATTAATAAAAACTAAAGAGGTGTTTTAGACCCTACCTTAAGTCTAACGCTAGTTTGTGGCAACCATGCTCCAACAGCTCCAAAAGAGTTTCCTTTTAAGAACCTGCAATCACAAACAAGCACACATCAAATAACACCTACATAGCTAATGTAATAAATCATGTTCATCATGGTGATCAAGGAATCCATGAAATAACAATAAAACATAGCTTATGAGAAAAAAACTGATTGTATAACTTGAAATAGAAGAACTTTACAACCTTGGTGCCTTGATGTTGTACAAGCTCTTCCCAGGGTCCAAATAGGAATCTCCTCTACTTTGACAAGCCTCACTCTCTTCCAAATGAGATCAAAAAGTATGTAATCTCTCCTCTCAAAAGCTCAATTAGGAAGACTAAGTTCCAGTAGCAATTACCCTAAAAAATATTCAGCTTTCAACCTCCCAAGTAACCAGCCCAATGCTTCATTTTACAGTGCAAAGGAAGGAGACTATAGGTCCACCATTGAAGGGATAGAGTCCTCCTTCAAGGGGATAAGCTCCTCACATTAAGGGGTTAGCTCCTCAAGGTATGGGATGTGTGAATCCTCAAGGAGCAGACTTGCCACTGCAAGATTCCCTCTAGAAGCTTCTAGAAATGACTCAAAGTGAGTTTTTAAGAATGTACTTGCGCCTTTTTAACTTTTACAGGGGTTTGCACCCATAACACAGAGACAGAGCGGTCAGGTGCGCAGGAGACATGACCAATAGGTGTGGCATAGCAGGTAATGCTAAGAGAATGTGCGAAACCAGATTTTTAGAGTTTTTTAAGGTCTTTCTCTTATTTTCAAGGCTTGATATGAAGAACTAAGGTTTAAGACTTGCAAAGGAGGAAAGTATGAGTGGTGATAGACTCATATTGATTGTCGAATGTCAAAGTGACAATTTTTGTGAGACAGCTATTATTCATGCCTTCAAGATGTGGAAGCACTATCTTCTTGGCAGTAGGTTTGTGTTGATGAGTGATCACAACATGTTGAGATATCTGTTTGACAAATTGAATTTGAATTCCATGAAATCCAGGTGGTTGACCACAATTAGTGAGTTTGACTTCGAGATCAGATACATCAAAGATAAGGAGAACAGGGTTGTAGGTGCTCTCAGCAGGAAAGTGTAGTTGAACCATGTTGCAACAATGAGCTCATATAGGGCATATTTACAAGATCGAATCTTATAGGTAGGACAACAAGATGACAAGTACATGGAAATTATGCACAAGATACAACAGGGTATAAGTGATCAGTATGTAGATTACCGTTAAGTACAGGTGATCAGGATGTAGATTACCGCCTCACGGCAGATGGCTTGGTGAGATTCAAGCACAGGATTTATATGCCAGATGACAGTGAACTCAAGAATATTATCTTGAGGGGGTTTCATGTAAATCCATATTCAGGTCACCCAAGATACTAGAATACATTGATAGCAGTGAAGAAGTTCTACTATTAGTCGAATTTGAGGAAGGAAGTGGAAGGAATCGTGGCTAGATGTTTCGACTGTCAGGGGATGAAAGTAGAGTGTAATCATCTAGGTGGATTGCTTTAGCCTATTTTGATTCTAGAATGGAAATGGGAGGTCATTTCCATGGATTTCATTACAGGTCTTCCAAGGACATTGAGGCAACAAGATTCTATCATGGTTGTGGTAGGCAGGTTGAGCAAGGTAGGTAACTTCATTCTAGTAAATACTACCTATTTAGATAGTGAGGTAGCAAAGATGTTCATCAGGGAGATCATGATATTGCATGGTGTTCTGAAGAAGATTGTGTCGGACAGGGATGCCATGTTCACTTCCAAGTTTTGGAAGGAGTTGTTTACATGTTTGGGGATAGATTGGCCTTTAGTACAACTTATCATCCACATACAAAGGGATAGACGGAGAGGGTCAAGAAGATACTTGAGGATATGTTGAGGATGTATGTTATGCACCAGCAGAGGAGATGGGATGGGTACCTTCCATTGGTTGAGTTTGCTTACAATAACGGTTATCATGAGTCATTGAATATGAGTCCATTTGAGGCACCATATGGGCGTAGTTGTCACACTCCCAGCAGTTGGATTGATCCAGTGAACAAGGTACTTATTGGACTGGACATGTTTGCATACATGGAACAAGAAATGCAAGTTATAAGGAAGAATCGAAAGGCATCATAGAACAGGCAAAAGTGTTATGCATACCAGCACAGGGAATTTAAAGAGTTTCAGGTTGGGGAGCATGTGTATTTTCGCATCAATACCAAGAAGAGCTCCTTTAGGATTAGATCATGTGCCAATTTGGCACCAAGGTATTGCGATCCTTTTGATATCCTTAAGAGGATTAGACTAGTGGCATATAGACTTGAACTACCTCTGACAATGAAAAACCTCGATAATTTTCATGTTTCATTGCTTAAAATATATGTAAATGATGTTGATAACGTTATTGATTGGTATGTATTGCAAGTGGAGCAAGAAGGAGAATTTCAGTTGGAACCTCAGTGCATATTGCAATGGAAACATCTCATGCTCTAGAACAAAACAATCAAGCAAGTCAAAGTGCAGTGGAAGCACTTTGGGCCTGATGAAGCTACATGGGAGATGGATGATCAAACGTGGGTTATGTATCCTTCATTGTTTTCTAGTAGAGGCAAATAATTCTTTTGTATTGTACATATTTATGTATGGTTTCTATTGTAAATATCGCCATGAGTTGTGTTATAAATCTTCAATAAGCAGTATGGTTGGCATGTTGTCATGCTTGTCATGATGGTTTTTCTTTTGAGCAAGTTGTTATTTTAAACACTGCAACGAGATGTGTTATAAAGATCCATGGGAAATATGTTTTTCTTTTTAATGGTTATTTTGGTTGTAGCTGTCATAAAACACTAATGACGGTGTTCCCCCAAGGGGGAGGGTTCTGTAACAAACCCAAGATAAAAGTCCATGTAATAAAATTTAATAAAGGAAAAATATATCACAGTTAAGGGACACTTATTCCAAGTTGAATGTTGGGAAAAATATCCTAGTGGGTACCACTTGATGTGTTTTATCACTAAGGGGAAATTGGCAGAGGAAATGGCGAAGGATTTGAAAAAGCAAAAAGGTATTTTTGGCACTTTTATTTATCAAAATAAAGAAAATTAGGAGAAAAGGAAGGTGAAAGTTTGTAGGTTTCATGTGACAATGAAAATAATGCGAAATTGAAGAAATTAGAGGCATGAATAATAAAAGGACATCAGATCAATAGTCGGTGTCCTTTTGTTAGTTCAGTTTTGTTATTAGTCTTAGAGAGGAGAAGACAACCAAGAGGAGAAGGAAGGAAGGAAAGCAAAGGAAGGAAAAGTAAAGCAAGGAAAGGACAAGGAAAGTAAAAGAAGGCAAAGGAAAGAAAGGATCAAGCATGTAAAATTTGGATCAAGCAACTTCACCAAGAAAACTTACAGGTAACATGTTGCATGTATGATTTCCTAGCTGGTTTTGACATGCATGGTATGTGCATGTTGGTTTTTGGTTATTTTGTTGTCATTGGCATGGTTTTTGTTAGTTTTCAATAGTGGATTTTAGATTAGCCTTGCCATTTTCAGATAGCCATGGTGTGATGGGACTTTTATCCATTGGAGATTTGGATTGTTGGAGGATTTAAGAATCTGGGGCGATATGGTCTTAGGAAAATTACCAAAGGCCTAGGAATTCCTTAATAGGTAATGGCAAGATACACGGTAAAGCTTGAGGGTGGAGATGGAAAAATTACTCAAGGATGGTGAAGGAATCTGGAGGCATCCAAGCTCAGTTTGGTTTTGTGATCTCAGCATCGTTTTAGGTCAGGTCACGCTATGGTGAGGGTGGAGGTGGTTTAACCTCTAGATTCACTTAGTTTTTTATGGATTGGCTTATCCCATGAGATCCCACATTCATGCTTGGAATATGGCATGGTGGTGATTGGATGAAAGAAATATCTGGTTCAACCAATCTATGGTCAAGTGGTTCGTGGAAGTCTCGAACCTGGTTGGCTATTTCCTATGTTTAATATGATCTAATTTTCTCTTGCTTTTGATGAGTAAATGTACTTGTTATTATGTGACTTTAATGGATGTTCTCTCTTTGTTATTTATATGGTTATATGTTGGTTATAAGCATGGTTATATAATAGTTCTTAGTCATGGCCCTTTTCATGTTTTTACTTGTAACTAAATTAATAATGAATGCAAGACCTAATTGGTGTTATGATAAGTAATGTGAGAAGGCAGTGACCCTTCTTGTTAAGCCTTAGATAATTTTTTAGTCCCTTTGTTCATACTTGCATTCATGACCTGCAGGTTGCATATTTACCAAGTGTTTTACGAAATATTAGTCATGATTGGATCAGGGTAGGCCTTGTCCTTGATCAAGTTTGTTATCAAAAGCATTATCTTGATATTTTTTATGAGTTATGAAAGTTTCATAGAGTTTTCGGTAGAGGTTAAGCCCCAGCCCTAGAAAATAGCCTTAAATGTCACAGTCGCTGGCATAGAAATAACAAAAAAAGGCTACAGTCGAACTTAGGCAGACTCATACGAGCGACTTGGGAATCTTAGTCGCTTGGAGGGCTTGGCAAGGGAGTGATTGGGGCTCCAGTTTAGCAAAAAGGTGAATTGTCTCAAGGAGAGAGGTCCAAGAAGGGTGGGTCAGCCCTTGGGGGTCTTGTGGCATCAAGAAGACGTCAGTAAGGTCTAGTTGTGTCGACTCCATTTCCTTAAGATCATCTAGGAGGTTGAGTCTTATCATAGTGACCCCTCAGCTCATGTTTACCCCAGGCAAGCCGGTGAAAGTGGGTAGATATGAGAGGAGGTGTGTTACATTTGTATGATAGGAAAGCAATCTTTTTCCAACATAAGAACCAATACCATATCACTAAGAATGGGGTTGATTGTATTGTCAGAGCTCATTGCATGAAGATTAATGCAATCCTTGTTAATGAATGATAGATGAAAAGGGTCATCAAATATAGAAAAAATTATATGCTCATGGTTGTGAGGGAAAAATATGCTAAATCATCAGATGCTTTCAAAGGTTGTGATCCCTCTCACAAGAAAGAGTTACATGATGTTGTCTCTAACTATGATGATATTTTTCAAGACCCAAGTGGGTTTCCTCCTAAAAGGGAGATCCAACATGAAATTAATCTCCAACAAAATTCCCCTTTTCCAACATGTACAGGTTGTGAGTTGTTGAAATGGAAGAGATAAACAGGTAGGTACAAGACTTGTTGAACCAAGGAGTCATCAGACCTAGCTCTTCTCTGTGTGGTTCACTCATTGTGTTGGTGCCAAATAAATATGGCACATGGAGGACGTGCATGGATGATTGGTCTCTCAACAAGATCACTGTGAAAAAACACTACCCTCTCCCTCACACAGATGATTTACTTAATCAATTGAAGAATGTTTTTTATTTCATCAAGTTTGATTTTCATAGTGGATACCATCAAATTAGGATTGCAGATCAAGATGTGTGGGAAATTTCCTTCAAGACCAAGCAAGGGTTGCTCGATTAGTTGATAATTCCATTTGGTCTTTTCAATGTCCATGCTACATTTATGAGGGCGATGAATGGTGTATTTATACCTTTTCTAGATGATTTTGTGTTTGTGTATCTAGATTATATACTTGTTTTTAGAAAAAACTGGGATGATCATGTCACACATGTCACACATGTCAAACAAGTGCTTTATATTTTTCAAAAGGAGAAAATGTATGTAAAAATGTCCAAATGTCAATTTGGAAAAACTTCTTTGATATATTTCGATCATATTGTTGGAGGAGGTCAATTGAAAATTGATCCTTCAAAAGTTGATATAATTGTTAAGTGTTTTAATCCAACCAATGTAACATAATTAAGAATCTTTTTGGGCGTAGTACAATATTGGAGGAGGTTCATAGCCTCTCCATCAGAGCCCCTCCTTTGCATGCCTTAACTAGTGTGAAGCAAAATTTTCAATGGGGAGGAAAGAAAAAAAGGGCTTTCGACGCCTGAAAGGAAAAGATTAGTACTGCACTAGTACTAGCCTTTCTTGATCTTCAATAATGATTCGAGATTGAGACAAATTCCAATGGTTACGCCATGGGTGCAAAGTTGATGCAACAACAAAAACTGATTTGCTACCATTCAGATACTTTCTCATAAGTTGTTGTGAACTATCCCACTTATGACAAGGAGTTGTATGCTTTGGTTCAAAGCATCAAGAAATGGAAACACTACTTGATTGGGAAGGAGACTATCATTCATACATGTCCCTAGCCTTTATAGTACCTCTAGTCAAAACCAAGTTGCGGCAGGCTTGTCATTTTAGGTGGATGAGATTCCTTCAATAGTTCCACTTATTAATCAAGTACAAAAATGGTACAAGTAACAAAGTGGCAGATATTCTCTCTATACCTCATGTTTCTACATCTTTTGTTTTGAAAAATGCTTCTTTATCTCATGAAAGGTATGTTGAGCAATATGTCGTTGATGAGAATTTTAAAGAAGTTTATGAGAAGCTAACCCATGGATCACAGGTGGAAAACTACTAGTCGCAGTGCAAACTACTTTACCATTTTGGCAAGATGTATATTCCTACAAGTGAAAGAGTCCATGTAATATGATAATCTCACACTTCTCTTGTGTCTAGTCATTTTGGTGTAGGAAATAATATTTCTCACTTGTAGAGGTTTTTTTATTAACCTCGTATGAAAGACATTGTAGCTAAATATGTAATTGGGTACGTGATGTGTTCTGTTTCTAAGCCCACTAATAGAAAATTTGAGTTGTACACACCACTCCATGTTCCTTCTCATCCTTAGGAGAGTGTCTCCATGGATTTTGTAGGAGGTTTACCTTTGTCAAGAAAGGGTCATGACTATTTGTTTGTCATGGTGGATAGATTTAGTAAGATGTGTTTCTTAATTCCATGTAATAAGAAAATTATTGCTGAGAAGACTGCTCAACTTTTATTTCAACAATTATGGGTCCATTTGTGGCTGCCCACATCCATTGTTTTTTATTGAGACTCTTGATTCCTTGAAGAGTTCTGGACAAACTTGTAGAAGATGGTGGACACAAAGCTAAAAAGGAGAACAAAATGTCATCCACAAACCAACAGACATATAGAGGTTGTCAACAAAACAATGGTTCACTTTCTCTGAGGTTATTGCAGAAAGCATCCTAAGTTGTGGGATGAGCATGTGCAACATGCATACAACAGGGCTTCACACTCTTCTACTCCCTTAGATTTTGTCTTTGGGATTGATGAGAATTCGAAGTGACAAAGACAAAGCATGCAAGTTCATTTAGAAGATCCAAATGATTCATCAAGTAGTGTAGGAACACTTGGAGAAGAGTCAGGCTCGATACAAATCTCGACATGACAAACATCGAGTTGATCATTAGTTTTTGGTTGGAGATATGGCATGGATCCATATTAGCAAGGAGAGGATGAAGGGATAAGGCAAGAAACTGAGACCAAGCAAATATGATGCTTTCACCATCTTGGAGAATATTGGGAACAATTCTTATCACCTTGATCTTCCAACATCTATGCAAATGTATTATGTGGTTAATGTTTAAAACTTGAAACTCTATGAACCAAGCATGATCATGGATCCAAAAGAGAGTGGTCAAGTTCCATCCATGGATGAATTTGCACCAAATTACTTCAACAAGTTGCCTAAAGACATTATTCTAGACATAAGGACTAGGACTTCACAGTGGGGAGATGTGGATTACCTTCAAGTGGGTTTCAAGGGGATTCGTTCTAGTAATTCATGATGGATTGAAAAGGATAAAGTGAGGGAGTGATTCCCTCACTTTCATGTTGATTAATGAGGCTTTTAGAGGCCCAAAAGCTTCTCAATGGGGAGAAATGATCCATGAGGATCCCTAAAGGCCAAAAATTTAAAGTCATTGAATCAAAAAAAAAAACAACACCGAGTTGTAGAGCTCGGTGAGATCTTTCCAATGGCGTGAACAACCTCAATCCGACTTTGTATGTGAAATTTATTCCCATCTAAAGTTTGTGGAAAATAACTATAAAAAAAATTGCAGGTGTATCCTAGGGTGCCATGTGGCACTCCCTCAGGCTACCACATGGAATCCCCATCAATAGGTACAGTCATGACTTGGTAATCCCTATCAGTATTACGATCGATGATTGGGCACGATGTGGCGATGACACGTAGTAGAGATTGGGCATGACTAAGCGTGACTAGGCCTGTTAAATGAGCCAATGATATGGAGCCGGCCCAATTAAATGGTCTCATTTGGAACCTAATGGGTGGCCAAATTGGACCCCTAACTAGCTAATGGAATTTATAAAGCCCAATACCATTCGAGCAACTAAACAGAGGACTAGCGCGTGAGCAACAAAACCAAGTTTGGGAAATGTGCATAGAGGCATAATCATGCGGCGTGAGTTTTGAGATGGGGTATATTCTTGTAGGAATCTATTATGGAATCTAAAAGATTCCCTGAGGGGTCAAAGTTGACAGAAATAAAATATAATCAATCTTATACTCAAATTAATCAGAATTTCGAGAGGATTTCACTGGTGCAATATGTTTCTAGATTTGAGCAGCCTATTTTCAAGTCACTCCTAGGATTGGAGGTATAATGATGTATTTTTCATGTACTCATTTTCATGTTTTTTGAGATGAATGAAGAGGCCTTCTGATTATTGAAGCAGGGCTCAAAGACGTAGTCCACATTAGATGAACTTCGTTATTAAACTTTTTGTATGCATTGTCTTTATGATCTCCTTGATGTTGTTTCTTCTTTAAGTGTTTGCACATATGGGTTTTAATGCTCTTTCATGCAATTTTAACAACATCAATGAAGTAAAGATCCCATATTACCCATTAATTATTTGTAAAATACAAATAAAACCTAGTTTACTATAAATAAAAAATGGAGGTTCCTAAATAGCCCAAGATCTCTAAATTTAACTCCAATATGGATTCAAATCACATGAATAAAATACAATGTTGCATAAAATAGAATTACACTAATTTCTTCAAACACATAAGTTGTAAATAAAACAAATTTTAAATAAATATTATTATACTCTAATTTTGATAAATGGGTTAGTATACAGAAAAATAATTATTATACTCTAATTTTTATAAATGAGTTGATATACAAATAACATAAAATAATTATTGATGCACAATTAAAAGGGTAAAATAACCCATATACCATGAAATTAAGAGTCTTGAAACTTTCAATTACAACATTTCTTATTGATTAAGAATAAGAATCAATTATTGTATCGTATGTTTTATAGGAGAGTTAACATAAACAAAGGCAACTCAAAGTATTGGTGCACAATTAGAAGGGTGACATAATTCCCAATGAACTATGATTTGAAGAGTATGAATTGATAGAAAGGAACTTCTTCTTAGTGACTTTTGCAAGGGATTTTATATAAACAAAGGAAACCCAATATAAGGGAATAATAGAATGAGAGCCTTGGATGAAAAACGTGTCATATATAACATCAATAATAAGCTAATGAAAATGAGTGTCCAATGTCCATAATGTTAGGATTTGACCAAGTTAGCACAATAGTGCCTTTGATTTGGGAAACACACATTTATTGAAAACTAATGGTCAATAGATGTTTGTTAAAGCACTCTTTGTGATAGGTCACCAGTTCAAATCCCCAAGGGGTGTTAACCTACAAAAAACAAAAAACTTCTCATCCCACTAAATGGAATGTACTCGTTCTTGGTATAAAAAAAAAAAAAACTAATTGTTTTAGGCTCAAGTGGTTGGAATTGTGGCTTGCTAACCCATCCACCCAGGTTCAAGTCTCCGGAGGCACGCTATAGCTTATATTGATTAGGCTCAAGAAGTAGGTGGCCCCTAGGAATGTTCACTCCATCCTGATCAATATGGGACTGTTAGCTCTGCTACATGCTGCAATTGTCCGAGGGACAGAAGTGGGCTTGGTTTTCGTCTTCATTTTAAAGAAGTGGTTGTGGTACTCACCCTCACTCTTTCTCCTTCTCCTTCAACCTCCTCATCTCTCGCCTTTCCCTATTTCCCAATCGCAATCGCACATTCACCCCGCTGCCTCCGTTTTTCCCTTTGACTTCCACCGATGCGATACTGCGATGCAATACAATCGAAATCGCAAATAGCATATGTATAAAGGCTCCAAACCCCTATCTACCGCTGACGTGATATTCCAATTGCTCCTCTGCCATTGATCACCCTGATCCAACGGTCCCCGCTGCATGTTAAACATCGTTCACTTCTCCACCATCGATCGCAGGCATTGCGAGATACAACGACAGTCGCACCTCCCGCCAGCAAAACTTGCCCGCTCATTAACTTGCGATATCGACAGTTTCCGACGGGTCCCATCCACCATGTGTCGAGTGCTGATTTTGATCATGCCCTCACGTGCATTTACCATCCTTCCCCATAAGCGGTGCAAGGAAACCGCTTACCGCCCACTTGTACGTTCTCCGCCAGTTAACTTTCGCCCTTCTTTCGCACCTGATCGTCGTCAGATCTGTCCGACCACGATCCGATGGCTTACGTTTCTCCATCTGCGTGTTCTCCCGATACCCCTGTAAATTGATCTCCGTCGTTCATCTGTTTCATCCAACGGCCGATTTTATTCCTCCGCCCATTCACGTCCACAGCCATCCTTTGCTCCCGAAGGATGAAGGTAGCCATCTACCTGTACTCGGCACAGTTATTCTCCAACAACCGCATTCAAGAAGCAGACTGGATGAAGAACAAAAGGACACTCCTTGAGCAGTTCACAGCATTTATCAGTTATGGATCATTTTTCCATAGGACATTCTACCTGCTCAGGAGGGACAACAAAGTACCGGAAAATGTCAAATGTATTTATTAAAGTAGCAGATGGTAGCAGAGATTCATCTCAGAGAGTTAATGTCGTTGGTGGTCCATTATGACCTCTCCACGCATAGGATAGTAGATTATTTTGTAGACAAACTCTATATATACTGAGAACAGCAATGTAATCTGGGATGATGGTTGATGGTTTTGGTTTTGATGTAAGGTTCAACTTCTGGAGACTGTAACTACTGTGATACTTGCAGCGTCTGGTCTTCATTTCCAACTAATACAAGCTTCTTTTGTTGTTAATTGCTCACTTTCCACTTCTTCTTTGTTCCAGTCTGTGCCTATTATGTATTTCATGTGCTCTTGATGTTTAGCATTAGAGGGGCTGTCATCCCACCTCTATGTTAGAATATAGTATGTATCATTGAATTTGTATGTAGGTTTCTATTTGTTTAATGCCAGAGAACTGTCATCCTGTCTGTGTATTAGGAAATAGATCAGCAGACCTCTTTACTGGTTGCAGCCAGCCATCACAAGGTTTTGTGCATCTGCTGGTGTGGTCAGTATTCTCCATCATCACCTTATCCTCAAATTGTGAGTAGTTGGTGATCTAAAGCCTTGTAGTCTAGGGGTGTTCACCCATGTCTGGGGTTAAGCATAGTAGAAGTGGTTATCTGGCTTGAATATGCATCATTCCTTCCATTCATCCACCATTTTCCAACATTTTTGTTGAGTTTGTAATGTTCTCGAGCATCTCTGATATACAACCAAGGAGATTTTCTTGGGGTGATAACAGGGACATCTCATCTCTTCCTTAGTCATTAGATATTCCCTGCCAAAAAATAAAAAATAAAACTAATATTCAATGGTGTTCTTATATAGTTGTTTCTTACTTCAATTCATCTCCATATCGATATTAATGAGTCAAAGAAAAATTAGTAAATCATTAATTAGTGACATGTGTGGCCTATCTGCCATTTACTTTTACAATCTAAAGTAATAAATGACCTTATAATTTCTCATCAATGTATTCATCAATGACCTTATCCCTTGTAGAATACTTCCTTTTATTTTTCGGATAATCCCTTCTATTTTTGTAGAAAGTCTCTTTGAATTCTCTTTTGGCCCTTTTTCTAGACTTTCTCTTTTTGACCAATGGGTCATCTATCGTCAGTCCATATTTGCTGCAAATGGACTTTCTATCTGGTAATCTGGACAATTTTTCCAAAGACTTGTTTACTTTTGAGCTGGTACAAAGACTTACCAGTGTCTTTGTAATAAGGGACTAAATTTCTCCCCATGTATAAGACTCAAAAGGCAACTGGAAAATTTCTTGCAATCTGATATAGTCAACAAATTTAGAGGGTAGAGCAGCCAGATATACCTGCTTCCAGAGCAAGTTTTTGGAATCTTTCACCTCATAGATTCGCTGCATCCAATCTCTATGGAAGTCATCAGAATGAGACATCTTATGACATTTGAGATTCATCAAAATGACCTCATGTTTGTTGGAAATTTCTGTTTCACATCCACACCAATGTTCTAAGATCATTGATGTTATAGCCACAATCATATTGCTTATTACAGTACCATCAGGGTTATGAATAACATCTCCTTTTTCGTCTTTGAGAACTTCTGCTTCCATGGTTTCGATAAGTTTAGGAGAAGATTCAGCTTCCCACCATCTGAGAAGAGTACCGGTAAAACATTGGATAATGGTTCTGCAAGCATCTACCTCTGACTTTCCTCTAAGACACATGAGTTTGTATTCAGTATACATTAAATCAATCATCTGGCGAATTTGGCCAATACTCATGTTGTCTATATTCCACTCTCTGTGGGAATCAGGAAAGAAAGTATGAGCTTCAGGCAATTTTCCCTTCCCTTCAATGTCAGGAGCAGAATATCTGGAAAACCTATGCTCAAGAGGCTCATAGATTGGGAGGATTTGTGTTTCTTTAGACTTTTGTTCTTCAGTTTCTGGGTCCCTGAATAAGGAAGCAATACTGATGTGTTCAGACTCATCAATCTTTGAGGTGGTTTCTTTGGGAAATAGCAGAGGGAACTTTTGTACATTTCTTATTGGATTCTCAATCTTTATATTTCGTTTCACCAAGAAAGAATTTGGAACTGGCTTCTCAACTTTTGTGACCTGCATCCTTTCAAATTTCTCATTTAAGCTAGTAAGGAGTTTCTTAGTTACATCAATATGTCCGACTAAGTTTTCTCCTATTTCTTCAATTTTGTTCAATGATTCTTTGGTGTGAGAACGAGTCATGCTGGAATCAAACTGTAATCTATTCAAACAAGAATTTACACTATTAAGTGAAGACTGTACAATATCTACTTGCTTCTTTACATCTTCTTCTTTAGCCACATTCATTTCTAGACCTTTTAGAGCAGTATTGGTCCAATTTAACTGTTCACTAGCCTTTTGAATTCTACCATCAATTCCTAAGGCATTATCATCTTTTTGAACCAGGGGAATGGCTTTGGCTGCATTTGCTTTTTCTCCCAAGATGATTCCTTTATATGGGGGAAAAGTAGTAGGGGTTTCAACTGTGGATCCATCAATTGCAGTCCATCCATGCTTATCAGTCATACTGCTAGAAGTAGCACCAGTTAAAACATTTACAGGAGCAATTTTATCTTTCCATGAGTAGAAAGATATCCAAACATTATTTACCTCCATATAATGTTTCCAATCTGTTGCCATCTTTCTTTTCTGATCTGGGGCATATCCTTGGTCAAATTCATCTGCTTGAGGATTGGTATACAAATCCCAATTCAACATTTCTTTCATCCATTTAGAACTGATTTGTGATTTTAAGCATCCATCCATAAGTGCAAAAAACTTGTGCATTTCCATGACTGCAGGCTTTTTACAGTCAGAAGGAATCTGTCTGAATCTGCATTCTGGAATCAGTTCTGATTGTTCAAGTTTCCCCAACACATACCTTGGCTTTGCTGGTCTCATTAAACAAATCATCTGAGTAAGCCTAGGGTCTTCTTCTTCTATTGAATGGATCATAAGAACATGATCTGGATTGGGTTCAGGCTCATGTGGGAAAGGAATATCAGAACATTTAGGATTTGGGCATGAGCTGATGGAAGTGGATGGAGGAGCAACACCAGTACGAGGATTATGATGCAGATGAACATTCTGTTCGGCTAGGTTAAGGAGATTTATGACATTTGTACAATCTGGACATTTTACTTCTAAAGAAGAAAAATTAACAAGCTGAGCTAATTCAAAAATCTGTGGATGTTTACAAGAAGAAAGTGATGATGAACAGGCGGTATCGATAATGGAAGGATCTCTGTAATATTTGGATGTTTTACAAGCAGCGTCTATTCCTCTCCGATCAATAGTTGACCTGCGAGGAAAGGATATAACTGCATTGGAAGCATTTTCAGTTATGTTGGCAGATGTGATATTTCGGGGAATTTGTGGCCTGGAATGATTTACAACCCAATGTTCAGGGAATTGCAGATTTTCCCATTTTATCAATAGATGCTCAATCTTTTGATTCTTTGGGTCGGTTTTGATTACCACACTTGATTTGGAATCCCGACTGGGAGTATGACGGATTGCTGGCCATAAAGTGTTGGTATGTCTAAAACAGGCTTTGGTCTGAATGGCTATATTGTTCCTTTTCCTCTTCATATCAAAACCCGTAGTATGGATTTGCAGCTCTAAGATATCTTTAATGGTTTCATCAAACACATATATGGAAAAGTTTGGGAAACAATCAAAATATACAGGGCCATCAGACAAAGGAGCTACAATCCCACCGATTATAGAATCTGTATATCTGTTGTGCGTTAAATCTCTAACAGTAGCAAGCACAAATGTTTTTAATCCTTTGTGGACTAAAGGATTGATGCCAACCCGAATGCAACCAAGATGCAGATAATTTGTTTTTAACCTTTTTGCTTCTGCTTGTAAGGCCTGAGGATTTAGCAGTGGTATTGTCTGAATACTCTCAGAGTTCTCTTGGACTTGGCTAACAGACTCTTTAATGCTAATTTTGGACGCAGCAATTAAATGGAAAGGAGCTAAATCACTATAGACTTCAGAGGGTGTTATATCTGGTAAGGCCCATCTTGCAGAGGGCTAAAATTCCTCATAAGTAAGTTCAGCAGAGTTTAAGGTCTTACTTGAACTATTTTCAAACATTTCTTTAAGAGGGTTTTCTTCTGTATGAGAATCATCTTCTTCAAGCTCTCGAAATGAAACAGACTTTCTGAAAGACTCCATTCTTACTTAAAACAATATAGATATGAGTACCAACCTTTAGAACCAGACGTTACTGGCTCTGATACCAATTTCTAGCAGGGGCTCCTGTCACGAGCTTGCTCTTTCTCTGTGTCTCTCAGTATTTCTCTGATAGCCAACTCCTGATGAACCAGTGATGAACCTACTTTGATCTTTCACACTCTGACGGCCTCAACAACGGCATCTACGCCTTCAAATAGCCTTGGTGTCCCTTCGATCATTTGGTGAACTTCCTGCGAACTTGGGATGAAAGTATAGAGAAAACTTCTACCACAGCGGACTCATAAATACACAGAGGTACTCAATAACAGAATGGCATACTCATTTTATTTCAGAATGGAGAAAATATTACAAGATTCTCACAGAGCTTTTTACAGAAATGGATTCTATACAGAGATAGACTAATCTCGCATTTACCGGACTTTTCATAGCTCAAAATTGAGCAAGTTACTACCGGAGGCTTCTGGCGAGGTATAGGCTCTGTCTCAGAATTAGACTTAACACCCAAACATCTGACTCTCCTAATGGTTCGGCCACTTTAGGTTCTTACCAGTGCCGAGCACACTGATACGCAGGCTTCTCAAACCAACTAAAGACTTTGAGTGATTTCTCGTGATGCAATCAGATCAGACTAGGTGTCCGCAGATGCAGAGCAGGAGAGCACTCGACTCAAACACCCACAAAACTCTTTAAATCCCGATGCCCAACAAAATGAGCCTTACCCTTCTTATATAGGATGAGAGGGGGGGAACAAACATTATTGTTGGTCAGACAGAAATGACCTAAAGCTTAAAGAATCATTTCTTTTCAGTCTTTACCAGAGCGACATCCGCACAAATATTCGGGTCAGACCAAATAATTGCTTTCGGGTAACGCATGTGATATAGTCTGTAAAGTAGATTCATGTACCTAAAGCAAATCAGACAAGACATTATATCTACACAGTGGATACTTTTGTACAAAAAGCCCACGAGAAAAGATTAAATGAGAATATTTACATTGTGGAGGCTTTTGAACAGTAAAGCCCACGGGAACTCTGATCACAATTTAGCCCTTGTGATTGGTACATATTCAAAATACAGTCAGATCAGGGAATCTATCTCTTTTATAAAGTAGATCATCACATGCCTTTGTATAAATCCTCCGGACTATCATGGGTTTGCCTAGTATGATTTGATGCTGGACTTTAGTTAAGGCACACCATTCTAAATGTTCTCTCATGTATTCTTGGAGGGAATAATTTGTCATGTGAAAAGGATCCCACTCTTGAACTGTCATTTCTTTGACTGTGTTGTATATGCGATGAAAACATTCTCCAATGTTGTACTTAAAACATTTGTGACAGTATTTTCTTTCATATCTTTCATGATATACTGGGTCCATAACTGTTCTATTGACTCAGTAATCTGTCCACCAGTTCTGAAACCATTCACATTGTAGATTTTTCTGGGATGTTGCCATTGTGCTGAATTTCAACTTTGTGTAATGGGTCTCTTTTCTGTCATCAACATTCATGAAGTCCCACCACAGATTTTTATAATCTGAAAATTCATAAACTGTGTCGGGGAACATTACCTTGGGATCATTTCTAGGCCATCTAGCACATAGTTGGATTTGAGGGTGATTGGTCCACAAATCTCTGGTTCGGTAGAAGCAATAATAGGTTTCATAGATTCCTGTGTCACGACCTCCATGGTGCCCGATACATCCAATGTCATGAAAATTAGTTTCCAGAGACTACCTTGCGGTTCCAGCATCTGCTTTTGCTTTGTCATACATCATATCATGGATCCATTTTCTACCCTTTGGGTACACTTTTCTTTCAGGTACATAGTGCTGGAGATCAGTGTGAGGCTGTAAGTTGGCATCAAGGACTTTTGTGTTCCTTAATTGCCATGTGGGTCTCCAGTTGTCTCTGTATGTCTCCCAGTCTTGATCATCTGGGATGGTTCTCAAGACCTCTCTTTTTTGGTGCTGGTCCCACTCAGTAATAATCATCATGATATGTGTTGCGTTTTGTTCAAGGTATTCTCTGCTGAGAAAGTCAGGAAGACAGTTGTCCTTTCCCTTGATGTGCTCAATGGAAAAATCAAAATTTGCACAAAAAGTGCCTGCCATCTGGCAAACTTTGCTTCTTCTGGTTTCTTGATGTCCTTGGATAGGACTTTCTTCATTGCTGACGCATCTGTTCTGAGAAGAAAAGGCTTGTTTATTAGATATACTGCAAACTTGCTGATGCAATTCCATGCGGCTTTCACTTCTCTTTCGATAACAGAATAATTTTGTTCTGCTGGGTTCCATACCCCTGAGGCAAATTGTACTACTTGTTCTTCTTTATCAACTTTTTGTTTCAGAATTCCTCCCCAACCTATATCACTGGCGTCAGATTCAACTATTTTGAATGCCTCATCATCTGCTATATATAGTATAGGCAAAGACTTTACCTTTGCTTTGATTTCTTGCACTGCTCTGGTATGGGCATCTGACCATTGGGGGGGGTTTTGCCAAGCCTTTTATTGAGCACTTTCTTGTCACTGGCACAGTCCTGATAAAAACTGCTTACATAATTTAGGCAGCCAAGGAACCTTTGCAGTTGTGTCTTGTCTTTTAAGACGTCTGGAAATTTGTCTACAAAGTCGATGGCATATTGTTGCAGAGAGATTTGTCCATTAGAAATCTGGTGGCCTAAGAACTTTATAGAAGTCTGAAATACTTCTATTTTCTTTTTGCTAAGCACAAGCCCATTTTTCTGGACTAACTTCATGAAAATATTTACATGTTTGAAATGATCATCAATATTTTTGGAAAAAATTAAAACATCATCAATATACACAAGTAGCCAATCAAAATATGGCTTAAAAATATCATCCATGACCTTTTGGAAATTTGAAGGAGCATTTTTAAGACCAAATGGCATGACATTCCATTCATAGTGCCCTGCAGGAATACTAAAAGCAGTTTTGAACTTGTCTTCCTCATTAATGGCAACTTGCCATAATCCTGCTTTTAAATCAAATTTTGAAAATACTTTGGCTCCTGCAATTCTCCTGATCAAATCTCCTTTATGTGGAATGGGATAAGTATCATCGGCCAAAACTGAATTTAGAGGCTTGTAATTTATCACAAGTCTAGGGATACCTCTAATTTGTTCAGCTCTTTTGTTTACATAGAATCCATAGCAATTCCAGGGGCTAGTGGATTCTCTGAT
The DNA here is from genome assembly GCA_000404065.3 of Pinus taeda. Classification (NCBI taxonomy): domain Eukaryota; kingdom Viridiplantae; phylum Streptophyta; class Pinopsida; order Pinales; family Pinaceae; genus Pinus; species Pinus taeda. The sequence continues at coordinate 81,894 of APFE030581851.1, forward strand.
CAATCCTCTGTTGAGCAATTGCTGAATTTCCTTTTGGCATAGTTCTTTGTATTCTTGGCTCATAGGGATTGCTCTGCTTTTACAGGGCTTTCCTGTGTATCCTTCTTTATAGGGCAATCTAATGGTATGTTGCTTTTTGTGCCAAAAAGCATTTGGCTCTTCTGAACAACATTTTTCTTCCAGTTTTCCTTTCAGTTCTTGAATTCTTCTTTTGATTTGGGGTAGTTTCAGCTGTTCTTCTACTCTCAATGTGCTTTTTAGATCTTTAAGATCTGATAGCAAAGATTATGCTTTGTCTAATTTTTGCATAGCTTGAACCATTGTAGAAACTCTTGGAGTTGAAACATAAGGAAGCTCAATTCTTTTTCTTCCACCTTTAGATGTGGGTATAGAAATAAAATAACCAGCTCTACTTCCTTCCATCCTGGCTGAGCCATGAGGTTCTACTGCAGCTAAAAAGACATTCCCTAATATACAATCAACAGGGATATCTGCTATGGTGAATTTCATGTATACACAGTGGGTATCAAAACATAGTGAAGCTCTAGGAATTTCATATTTAAGTTTCTTATTTCCTAGGCCTACAACTTCTCTTTCAGCAGAGACCCAATATTTTGCTGGAATATTTCCAATGTTAAGAATATTAATATCTGCACCAGAATCTAATAATGCAATCATGGAAAATATCTGGCCTTGGATACAGATTTTTACCTTGACATGATGTTGCTGGTATGTGATGGTAAACAATCTCATATCTTGAAAGCCAAAATTTGGGTCTGACCTTCCTTCAGCAACTTGAATTTCTTGATTATGGGTCGTTGTGTTCCAGGATTCTTCTTCTTTAATCTCTTTGCCCTTCTTAATTTCTGCAATTTGAGCTCTGATTGCAGAAATCTCTGCTTTGAGTTGGTGAATTTCACCACTCACTTCTCCCAAAGTCAGGGATCTTACTTTTCCTGGTTTCTGGTGATGCATTTGGAAAGATTTAGTGTTCCTTTCATAGGATGCATCGACAAACAAAGGCTTCTTCCCTGATTCTTTTGAAGCTTTTGATTTAAGTTGGTCTGTGAATGCTTCTATCAGGCGGTTCTTCATAGCTCCCTCTTCCATTGTCCTAATATGTGATAAAATCTTCATTTCTGCCTCTTCTTCAACAGATGCCATTAGGACCTTTTCTTTAGGAGGCTTTGTTCTTTCTTCCTCCTCGCTGGAACTGTACAAAAATTCAGAGTCATCTTCATAAAATATATGACATGCGCATTCTTCTGAATTAGAGCAAGAACATTCAGATGATTCAGAATTAGTATACTGGCCCATATTAACTTGAAATTCTTCTTCTGAAGTGCTAAAAGAATCAAGAGATGATTCCTCTAGTTGGTGCTGATGGGCTGAGTCTTTGATAATAAGATTTTGGCATCTCTCTGTAGCATGGGTCTTTGATTTACATCTCAGGCAAAAGCTTGGGCCTGAATACTCTTTCTTAACCTGTTTAGCCTTTTGAGCATAAACAACTGTCTTTTTTCCCTTATTAAGCTTTGATTCTTCCCCTTGGGGACATCTTGAAGCTGTATGCCCAGTCTGGCCACATAACCAGCAAGTAATTTTATTCCATTTTTCTTGCTTGGATGTATGCAAATGGATGTCAGAAGGAGTATAATAATGGGTTTTTGGGATGTATTTGTAGTGGCCTTTCTTTTTATGACTTTTATCCCTTGTAGAATACTTCCTTTTATTTTTCGGATAATCCCTTCTATTTTTGTAGAAAGTTTAGAAGGGTGACATCATTCCACATGAACTATGAATTGAAAAGTATGAATTAATAAAGAGTAACTTTGTCTTACTAGTTTTTGCAAGGGATTTAACACAAACAAAGAAAACTAATTAAGAGAACAATAGAATGAGAATTTTACATGTAAAACTCATAGTATATAACATCAAGAATAAGAATAAGTTAATGAAAAGTAGTGTCCAATGTCCATAAAATTGGGATTTGACTAAGTTAGCACAATAGTGCCTACAACTTTTTATACACATATTCATTGTAGACTAATATTCAATGGCATTTTTATATAGTTGTTTCTTGGTTCAATTCATCTCCCTCTCCATATTAATCGATGAGTCAATGAAGACTTTTATGCCATTCACATTTACAATTTGAAGCAAAAAATAATTGTCTAGATTTTTATCGATATATTCAATAATATTCATTATTATAATTTTTAATTTATAAATGTACCACCCCACATTTACCCACTTTCACAAGCTCTCCAAGGTAAACATGAGTTGAGTGCTACTATGACATGATCCGAAATCCAAGTTCCAATTATGGAATGGGGGCCTAAAAACCGGAAATAAATTGACATCCCTCAGAGACTACAAATCACTCAGGAGCTTACCAAACACCCCAGGTGATCAATCACTAAGTTGAAACTATTTTCACTAACCTAACACCCCAACCGCACCCTTAACACACTGTGCATGCGGTTGTGAGGCTCCAACCGCACCGATAAGTTTTCCTTTATGCAATTATGACATAAAATTCCCTATTATGAGCATGTAGTCGTGAGATCTATGCCACTTTTTCAGGAAAACCTCCAGACCACTGCACAGAACTACCTGTATCTTTCCAGGAACATAAATAAGGTGATGACAAGGCTAACTATTAAAAACTTAAACAAGTTCTTGAGAATAACATGCCTATAACATGATAGACATTTCATCAAACAGATGATAAACATGAAAACTACAACTCATGAATGCATATATGATCATAAAATTTTGAACTTCATCTGGAAATCACCAAGAGGTCTCAATACCTCTCTAGCTAGCTGCAACAACACTTGTTATCCCATGCATTCATCAACCTTTCAATGACTTGACATATCACGAACAAGAGCCATAACTAGAGCACATCATAGAACCATGTATATAACTAGAATATAACCAGAATATAACCATAATAGAAACCATAATAAATCATCCATAAAATCACTTAATAACCGGTACATGTGTTCATAAATCATAATAATGAAATAACTTTTAATAACATATGCAAAATCAATTAAGGGACTTCCATGTACCACCCGACCATAGATTGGGCTGAACCAAATCTTTCTTTCAACCAATCACCCCTATTCCATATTCCAAGCATGAATGTGATATCTCATGGGATAAACCAAGACATAATCAAACAGGGAATCTAGAACTTAAACCGCCTCCACCCTCAAGCTACTGTGATATCACCTAAACCGGTCCCGAGGTCACAAAACCAAACCAAGCTTGGATGCCTCATAATTCCTTCACCATACCTTGAGGAATTTTCTTGTCTCCAGCCACCTGTCATGGGCTTCCCAGAGAAAACCATCTCCATGCATAACCCATGGTATTTTCCCAATTCCACTTCAACCAATTCCAAAACCTTATGGCAATCCAAAGCTCAACCAAGAATGAATCCCATCATACCATGGCTATCTAGGAAATGGCAAGGCAAGGCTGAAACCACTATCAAACCAGATAAATTTCATGCCAATGAAAATAAATGAACCAAATAAAAAAATGCATGAACCATGCATTCACATCCCAACAAATAAATCACACATTCAACCTGTTACCTGCAAGATCTTCCTGTTGAAGTTGTTGATCTAACATTCTCCTTATTTTCCTTTACTTTGCTTTCCTTCACTTTCTTTTGCTTGATTGCTTCCTCTCTCCCCGTGGAGCTCTTTCTCTCCCTGAAAACCGATCCAAAGCCAAAACTGGCAAAAAGTTGTGAATTGTTTCTCTGATGCCTTTTTATCATTGATGTCTCATTTTTTTCATTTTCCTTCATTTTCCCTATAATTTCCATTGCATGCATATATGTGTCTCTTCACCTTCATTTTCTCCAATTTTCCTTTATTTTCATAATTAAGTGTCAATTATTGCCTCTTTTCCAATTTCTATAGCCATTATTAAACCACAAGTAATGTCCACTAAAAGTTTTTCCCAACATTCAGCTTGGAATACGTGTCATATGAACTTGGTCTTATTTTTCCTTTGTTATCTTTTATTTCATGAAACTTTAACCCAAAACTGCTATATAATTTCACATTATATATAATGTATTTATTCAAAATTTATTGAAACAATATCACTTTAATATTTTATAAAATACAATCATTTAGACGAAACCCATAACGCACACCTATATATAATTTATTAACTTTTATTAAAAATAGTTTAATTTTAACTAAAAATTTATAATTACACATTTCTTTTTCGTTTAAAATCTGAAATAAAATTTACGGCCTGGCGTATGCCGTAAAACTGCTTCTGCTTGGCTAAGAGCTCGTCTTCCTCGGACGTAAGGAAATAGGTTAACGGCCCAAGACCCAGAGGCATCTGGCAGGAGTGAAAGCCTGCTCCCTTACGGACCACCAGCGGGTTATTTCAGGTGGCGTGGTTTTCCTTGATAACAGTGATGAGTCAGACCGACATTCGCGGATAGCAGCCAGAGATGGTTGTCCTCACTATTGGTTTGACACCTGAGTTTGATAGGTTTTGCCACCTTCGAGAAAAAAATAAAAAATAAAAAATAAAAAATCTGAAATAAAATTTACACATTTAAGTATACAAATATTGAGTACTACATATGATTCGATTCGATTGTCATCTAAGTGTCTATCATATCATATATTATATTTATTTGTTTTTAACATTTAGATTCCATTAATGCTCCTCGTATTAATGTATCTTTTTTTCCTTTTTTTAATAAACTTTCATGGAAATAAAATAGAATTCCAATAAGAAATATATAAATTCAATATATTGATGTCCCGTATCCTTAGAAGTAGGATTTCGGTTACATTAATTTTAATAAATATGACATTTTTAGTATGGTATTTTCTTTAAGCGGGTAGTTATATTAATCCGAGTGGAAAATAGTAGCATGCCTTTACATTTAGAGATTGTTTTTCGTCATCAACATTTCAAAAATTTTCAGAAAGCAACTTATTTATACCTTGATTTTCCCAGCAATAGTTTTAACTACATTTATTTTATAGAGTTTTTAGAAGACTCCATTATATTCCACAAATTTACAAAATATTTAAAATAAAAACAGTGTCGATTATTTATTGCCTTTCTTTTCATCTTGGGGGCTTCCATCTTGTCCATTTTGTTCTGCTTCCATCTACAGTGCGAGCATCGTGGTTGTAGTCTGTTCCATGGGTTCATCAAGATGAGGAGAATCTTGTACACCGGGATGAGAGATTTCGTGGATTCCAAACAAGTCTTTAAGAACAGCCAGAACCATCGCTTCCACTGTTATTTCAATACCTTCCACTTTTAAACTCAAATTGTCCAGTTTGGTTGCTAGATTGTCCACTAACAGCTGGAGTCGCTCCACATCCTCGTGTAACTCTTTCAACTACCTTGTTATCAAAGAAAAATGGGAACGGACTTCCAAATCCACCTATTCACCAAGCTTATCCATGAGGGCCAAAATGTCAGCCATTATTGCCACCAGCTGATCCTCACCATGTTCTCTACGACCATCCCTAATTGGAGTTTCCATTCTACGGGACGCTCGAGCTCTAACACAAACCAATGATAATTTCATGACCAAGAGATGTCGCTTATATTACTTTACGTGGGCTCTTTCGGCTCCAACATCGATCTCATCACATTGAATATGATCGTCTCGTCCCTGCACACTCCTAACACGAATTTCCATCACTGAATCCCTCGCCCTACTTCCAAGCTCATAAAAAATTAACTACTCCAGAGTTAATGGAGTACCAACCTAAATTTCCTTGATGCCAAGTTTAAATGCACATGAGATGATGCCCCACTTGCCTCAATCATGACATCGCTCACCTCGCTCTCCCAGTTGGTTGTTCTTCCACTGCATCTCCAATTGCAAGGATTTCGTCCATCAGGATTCTTCAGTATCATGGGATTGAATTTATCGTTAAGTTGCCTAATAGGCCTTAATTCTAATCTAATCAAACCCACGAAGGAGATTAATTGGGACATTGTGGTTCCAAACATATTTAGTTTATAGATCATGGGATATGAAATATATATGGGTCTCCTTGGTTCTGGTTTACTATCCCTTGCTCTAGATTTGCTCCTTTATTGGCTTGCTCATCAACAATTGATTATTTTCCCTTTTAATGTAGAAGAAAGAAATGGTTTCAAAGTTATAAATTTGCAACCATATTCTGGAGTGTTATACAGGAAAATGACCTCCTCACCAGCTCAGAGGAGAAAGACATGATGACTGAAGGATTGACCAAGTTCACAGACCCATTTGTCAAGCTAACGTTGTCTAGGCACTAGCAACCTGCTTTATAAAGCTTCCTAGCAAGGCTAAGGGTGTGTTAGTGCCTAGGGTAACTCTAATTGTTACCTCAGGAAGAGTGTTAGTGAACCTAAATGAGTTTCTATGGGTCAAGGGAACAAGTTGAATAATAAATATCTCGAGATTATCTCCTATGTCAGCTCACAAAAGCAGGGAAACATCAGAACTTGACCTGTTTGGAGGAATTACTAATTCCTAGTGGAGTCTACAAATGGGAAATAGCACAAAGGCTTGGAAACATCAGTACTTTTGCCTAATGGAACTCATGAAGGACTTGGAAACCCTATCCTCACATGTTATATATACAAGGCTAGGGCCATTGTGGAAGAGGTCTAACCATTTGAAAGGAATGCCTATTTGACTGTCAAGCATAGTCTCTGACTAAGGCATCAGAAGAGGTTAAGCAAGGAGAGAGAGAGAGGAGTTGGAGGGGTAAGGGAAGGTTGATACAATCGATGGTTGTAATCACTCTTTTCTACATCAATATAGAACTGCAATTGTGTTGTCCACTCTGCGATATTGGTAGTATAACTTGTTTATATGTTTATGCATTGTCATTATTATGAGTGGCTTAATATATACAACTAGATAACTTTATATGTTCATGCATTGTTTATTAAGGTTTTATGTTGTGATATTACGCTTGTCTTATCTATGTGCAGGTTTTGATCTGGAGCTGGCTCAGGGGTCTTCCACCTAGCTACATTACGCTCTCCAGCAACACCACACTAAGACTTGAGATAATAAGTCCTTCGTGCTTTGATATTCATTTGTTAAACACAGATATGCATGCATATTTGTGATAGTTGCAACTAATCTTACAGTCTACCAAGGATCCCAGGAAGATCCTTGAGGGTTTCTACATCATCCAAACACTTGTGCATTAATCCCTATAGCATGGAGAACATAGGAGGAAAGTTTTTTTTCTATGTGATCTTTCACTTAATGGAACTGTTGAACAAATATCGTTGAATCACTTAAGACTATTAGCCATTGAATCCCCATCGATATTGATATCTTCAAACCTTTCCAAAGGAATAAAGCTTTTGTTTGATTTTTTGTTGCTTTTCCTAACTCCCAAATGAATTTCGACTCTATTTCTTCATCGTTGCAATAAATGACCCCTCACGCTCCTGCCGTCCCCATAATAATATTTTTTATAAATAAAAATTATCTTCTATTTTTACAATTAAAATTTAGATGTATTAATTTTAATAAATATAATATTAAGTTAGAGTAGAGAGTGGAAATTGTAATAAAAATTATTTTAAATTTTAAATTATAGTTTATATTTTTATTATTTTGTGTAAAGTATTTTATCGAACATTAAGGTAATGGAAATGATTTTAATTGATACTTAACATAATTTGTAATATAATTATACATTGGTGTTCTTTCTTATAATCTTAAATTATAATTATATATATATATATATATAAACTTTATATTGTAAAATTTTGTATCTCTTTTTCATTCATGTAATTATATTTGGTTTTTTCAGTTAGAGTTATCTTGGGTGGTTTTGGGTGGTTTGGCATAATGTTTGTTATCTTTCCCACCCAAGTTCAAATTGTCATTGGTTACATGATGAGTTATAATGCATTTACAAATATTGTTGTAATTGTTTTCAAAGAGAAGAAAAAAAACAGATTACATTTGATTTTGTTTTTTAATTTAATTTGTAAATATAATCTACATTCAATTTGGTGATCTTTGCATTTCCTATAAATAGTGTTTTTTTTATTTAGAAAATAATATTGTAAATTATTTCTACCTTTCTCATATAGTTTAATGAATTTGTGTATATAACATCCCAAATTTGAGAGAGATCCCATGTCTGGTTCATGACATTAGAACTAATCTATTTTGTTTATTTCTAAGTAGACAAAATAACTTTTTAGGTTTTTTTTTTTTTTAGTGAAAATAGAATATTGATATAAATAGAATAAATGGGATTAGCATCATCAATAGTGAGGTTTATGCCATTTTTTTTATTTCTAAGTAGAGAAAAGAAGTATTCATTTTATTCCTATGGTGAAAATAGAATACTTAGGACTAGCATCATTGATAGTGGGGTTTATGTTTTTTTTCAATTCTTTTAAAATTGCTTTCTCTTGTGTCCTCTTCAGTTCTTAGTTAATATAGTTCCATTGTTGTAAAATATAATCTTCTATCTTAGATTATTAGTAATAACATGCCTTAATGACATTGCCTCATGATCCTCTAATTTACTAGAAATATGTAAATACATGCTTACCTTATATCCTCGGAAAAGAAATAACCCCTTGTATAAAAGGAATTATCTAAGTATTTATATAGGAAGACTTTTTTACATTTATACAAAATTGTAAAGATAAAGCCCATAAATCACAAAAAAAATTAGTTTATATATTTACAATTACAATAACAAGTAAAGTAGAAGGAATGGTTCTCATCATTTTTTAAGAAGAATAAAATTTTATTATAAATCTCACCCTTTGTGAACAAGCAAATTTCAATTATGAAATAATAGCCTCAAACTAATGTGGAATAGTCACGTGGGGCAAAAAAACAGAGTTGTGAACAAAACTTCCCAAGTAAAAATATATAGTATTAAATATTAAATATTAAAATGACAAATTTATAGGAGTTGAAGAGTTTTAGATAAGATATTAATATATTTGGGTATTCAAAGGCCAAAAGCCATGTATAATTTTAAATCGAGTCAAGCTCTCTTCTTGGCATTATAAGTTATTTTGTAGGTTAATAACAGGGCAATTTGTACTTATATTCTTGCAAAGTTGTGATTAGTGGTAAAATATTGTCTTTTGTGTTGGTTTTCATCGTGTTTATAGGTTTTAGATATTCCAAAACTATAAACTACGCTTATGGTGGAAATGTCTTTTTATTGATTGTTAACTAGCTATTCCATGAAACATGTATCTCTTGGAGGTTTGTCATATATCCTCTACTTTTCAAAGATGTTCCAATTGTAAGTTAAAGATGTTCCAAGTTATAGCTAGTGGAATTTTCACTCTATTGTTTACATTTCTTCCCATGTTTTCATTTTAGTCCATCATTAAATTCTCTTAGCTAGGATTATTTAATTGTTAGATAGACAACATTCTATATTTTTATTGGCATCTACTTTTTAATTTTATAACCAAATTATAGTAGATGGTCCATAACCAAATGGTTCATTATTTACAATGGAGGAAAGTCTAATTGATTGTTCTCACCAAGTGAATTGGTGAGTTGGAAATAAATATTCACTTATGTCAATATATACTTAAAAGGATTTTTCAATATGGAAAAAGGACCATGCACCTCAAATGATTTATTAAAAGAAGATATTCATCGAATTCATGTGTTATCCTTTCATCTAAAAATTCTACCATATGACAATGGTTTATTTTGATATGGAAATATGTCCAATGCTTTTGTTTTTTCTCTTTTAAAGTCATTACAACCTCCTCCATCATTATTTAGCATGAAATCTTAAAGATAGCTAACCTATTAGGTACAAATTTAGTAGCATATAAAAGGGCTTGGACTCCTCAAAATATCAATATCCAATTGGTTTTACTACACTTTGGTAGTGGATAAGCTAAATCATGGGAATTTCTCATGATATGTTAATTGGGTATGCCAACCAACTCTTAATATCATATACCATAACACACCCATGCATACTTTTCTTCCATGCCATTTGGAAATAAATGTGAATCAATCCCATGCTTACTAACCAAGGCTTATTAAGGTTGGAGAAGTCGATAACTACACATATCCATTCCATGAGATAAAAGACCATATAGAATTTTGGCAGTTTTTTGGCATTCTATCTCTTTGCAATGTTCTATATAAGTAGTGTAGAATGATATTTTCCTCATTAAAAATGAGGTCAAGCTCCAAAAAATTAATGGTATCAGACTCCAAAATATTGTGAATAAGCCATAAATTTTATGTAATAAGAACTCCACACAATATGTCCATTGTCACTACCATATCTCTTATTCTCCCTTAATTTTTACTCCCTTGTGAGCTTTTTGAATAGGAAAGAGTAAGAAGGTTTACTTAGAGGATCCAATAAATATTTTTAAGACCCAAGCAAAATTTTGCATAAACAGTAAAACTCATTAAAAGGCTAGAAAAAAATTTATTCAAGTTATATATTACCAAGAATACTTTGAAACTTATTGCAACAACATTGCAATGATCCAATAACTCAGCTCAATCAAAATACTACTAGAATCTCAATGAACTCTTTGCATGAAGATCTGTGAAATGTTGAATGATGTCAATCAAAAAATGTCTTATATTTGTTTATGCATATGTTTTCTAGAGGCAGTGGAGAGAATGTTGCGTATTGGAGGCAAATCAAGTCCATCAAGGAAGGGATATTGTGGGTTGTAGGAGAGAAATTTTGGTGTGAACTTCAACTACCTACCTAATGAAAGAGAGGTGGTGCATTTCAATTCTTTGAGGGAAAGTTTATTTCTCTTGCTTTCTTGGCTCGTTAAGTTGTTTTCTCTTGCTTTCATGGCTCGTTGAAGAAATCAACATGATTAGATATGGTCATGACTCATAAATAATTGTACAATCTCTACTTGATTTTTTGAATGAATAAAGGACAATGCACTCTAATATTTCAGTATGCAATGGCTTCTCTTTCTTTCTTAGCTTGCCAATGGAAGTAAAATTATATGTTGTTGTATAAATATGTAATGTGATCTTCAAAAAACTACTAAATGAAGGAGAAATACCATTATGAACTTGACTTTCTTGAGTGTTCAACTTGTTAAGGAACCATTGTGTGCATTGTGCCAGTTAATTTGATGAATAAATGGAATTGTGTTTCGATATTGGCAACTTAGTTCAACTATTATACTTGTCAAATCCACAATTCCAACCATGTCCTCAACAATAAAGAGATAGAGAGAAGTTACAATGAATTCTTAGAGATGTCGAGCAAGTGCCAAAAGATGCCTAAAAGGAAAACACTAAGATTTCATGTGTTTCCAAAAAACAGAGGCAATGAATGAGAAATCACTTGACCTAGAAGGTAAGGCTACCCGTAAGGACTCAAATTTATTTTTTAACTGAATAAAATGTGCCTAGAGCAGCTCTCAAGCATACACAGTCCTACCTAGGATTGGACCATAGAACCTTTGGACCAAATCTCCCCACCTAACCATTGGAAAACATCCTCGGGACTCTATAAGGATTCAACTTACATGCATTAAATATTGAATTAATAAAAAAACATGACTTTAGAAGAGTCATTCATCAATGGGAAAAAAAAGGTTAAATGGGTAGTCGAAGAGTTGATCCCACTGCTTTGGAAGTAAGTGTGCCAAATCACATGATATTTTCCATAAATATGATATTACATTAAGGATACGAGAGAAGAGGTAATATTAAGAAAAAAATCAAGTTGTGTTTGAATTCTTGAATGGTTTTTTCGTTGATGTCGGTGTCTATTAATGAACACTCTTAATAGTTTTCTATATTGCATAGTTGGAAGATCCAAAGAAAGGATGGTTGGAAACCATAGCTCTAGGGTTTGGAATCCCTAGATGATGGACATAACCCACACTTGTTGGAGAATTTTGAAGAAGAGTATCACTGAATTTGCTTTAGATATCCTCGTCATGCCAATTTCGGTGGTATGTTGCACGCCACGAGAGCCTTCATGATTTGGGAATTATCCCTATTTAAAGATGAAGCACCCATTTTTGGGGATAAAATCCCAACATCATGATGATGTGGCATGGTATTAGAGGTTGGACTAGGGAACATTAAATAAAGAAGTCTGATTTGGACAGAGCAATGATAGTTTAGTTATAGATGAATGACAAAAGTTAAGTTTTGAGAAAATATACGCGGTTCTTGTGAAGAAGGGTTGCATATATACATAAGTCTTGTGAGTAAAAGTTTTGTACATAAACTGAACCATGGAAATCTCGATGCCAGGGATCATTACCATGGTATTGTCCCATAGCAATAGGAGTGGAAATGGTCATTTGTTCCCATCAAAAAATACTAACGACATTACCAAAGTATTTACCTAAGGTATTGGCTAAAATAAATACTATATAAGGAAATGGATATCAAGGTGTTATGTGTGCAATTAAATGGTTTATTCATGTGTAATATGATCTAAAACAAGTGTGCACCAAGCATAGAGGAGACTCAAATCTGAGATATCTGAAAGTACTTTGAGTACTAATGGTTATATTTAACTAATGTGTCTATGTTTAAGTATCTAATGATGCAAGATCTTTTTGAATGAGCCTAAAGTGATCTATTATTGGACAGTAAGGTATGTGCAGTATGTGTTGTGTTTGCAACGAAGTATTGATTTAGTGATTTAATATCTATACGTGAGTTTTATTTATTAATGTTGCATATATACATAGATCGTGTTCGATAATGTCACATATAAATTTTGTGATGATTTAATTAGTATGTTCAAATATATATAAGCGGGTGTTATTCATGGTAGTTGCATAAATGCATTGATCTGTTTTGTAGATGTCACATATATATTCTGAGTTAGCTCTGGTGTATAGTGCTACCTAATGATAATTATTGATGATATATGTTTGTTGTTGTATGGCAATGATGTCATGATAAGCATGATCTATATCTGGTAGTGTTATTTGGGTTGATTGAGTTATGGATTGCTATACTAATCAGTTATGATGATTGGTTATGTTTTAATGATCTTTGATTGGTTTATTACTTGATTTAGTGAGTGATTCAATGTTATAGTGATTCACTTAGCCAAATGAATCAATGTTTAGTGATCTAAGATCTATACGTGGGTTTTAAGCAGAGGAAGCATGGATATATGTTGGATCTATTAAGAACGGTCGAATACATATGCTAAAGTTCATTTTTTCTGGTTGGGTTCTATGTTTAGTAGTTTGATGCTTCAGAGATTCAGTTTATTTACATATATTCAATGATTCAAATTTGTGTTTCAGTACTTCAATTGGGATACTAGTCTGGGTGGGTCCAATATGAAAATTTGATGAAAGGTGGCCTACAAGTTGTTTGATGATTGTTTGATAGGTGGATATAGTCTAAAACATTATGAAAAGTGGTCCATAAGGAGCCGAGGGTTGCGGCCTTTAGAATGGGGGTAGGAGCTCCCTTCTGGTAGGAGTTGGTAAAGAGTTCAAGGGGTTGTAGCTTCCTTCTAATGGGTGCTAGAGAAAAAGTGGAGGTTGTAGCCTCCTGCAGGTGGATGCTTGTGTATTGGTAAGAGTCTACACTAGTACAAAAATGTAATGAATATTTTATTTATATAATAAGAAAGAAGACAAAGACAATGACAACAACGGTTTTCTCCCACATTGGGTTTCCGCCTAAAATCTTGGTGTTCTATGTGTGTTTATTATGTGTTGTGATTTATCTATTCTTTATTGAATTCTAGATGGTGAACAAATTAATAATTCATTGATTAAGTTAACTCTTTGATGAAATATATGTCAAATTAAGTTAACTGGATATACACTATTTTCATTCACAAGAGTTGTGTACATATGTTGGTTGCATGAAGAACAATAACATACAGAATTGAGAATATGAAATGAAAAGTTAAAAATATTGCTTCACCCTTCTTCCTAACAATTCTATAGACAATTGAAAGATCTTGAATATGATAAAGCACTTCATCTTGAAAAGTAAATCATCTTTGTTGGAAAGGTGTTGTTGAAATTGAATACTACATCCTATGAGCTACATCAGTAAAATTAGTAGTTAGCCTCATTATTTTTCTACAACAGTGTAGAAACATTAATAAGCTAATATTTATATATATGATAGACTCTTATCTCAAAGGGTGCTATCTATAGATCTTCCTTGACATAATATGTACTGCTAGTAGGAAACCTAATGAGCTAGGGCTTGACATGTTTGAAATTGAATACAGTGACTTGAGTTGATGCTTTAGGACAATGCCTAGAGTTTGGCAGGGACAATGAGAAAGTGGCATCAGGACTCTTGAAATCAAATGAAACATATGAGATAAATTATTGACAAAGTCTCCCATGCTGATAAGTTTAAGGAGAGGAAAATTTATGATAGAATAATTGGAAGAGTCGTTCATTCAGCCATAGTTTGGTGAGTTGACTAAAGCTAGGGTTTGTTGTAGTATATTGGTCTTCCATCCTATGGTCCCAATTTTTTTAAGGATACAACCTGTAGTTGGGGATCATTCAGATTGGTGTCATTTAGGGTTATGTTCGTGGCAGTTGCAGTATTGTGATTCCAGAGCAGAGAAAGTATCGGTCATTTGGTAAGTGGCCTAGAAATACTACTCCTTGAGTTGATAACAAATATATCTATACGACGATTAGTGTTGGTCATAGTTATGAAGATAGGGCTTCAACAACAAAAGTTTAAGTATAGAATTGGTATTAATAGTTTTAGGATTTGATATGCAGTTTAAGCAGAGGAAGATTCTATTGTCAAAGATTGTTTTCTAGATTCTTATTTTGTAGTTTCCTATTGATATCGAGCACACGTGGATCCATTCTGAAAATTTTGAAATATAGTCCGCAGACTGATCAAGATGACAAGGTTGTGAAAGTGATCCAGGTGGGTATTGGTGGCCACCCACCTATTCCACCTAGACTTCCAGTCGATTTCATCCAGTTCCTTGTTTAATGCAACTATAGCACCCTCCTCCCACATCTACCCAAGCAACTGGCCAGTCCGGGTAAACATGCAACGAAAGGCCACTATGATATGATTTTACCTCATAAGTCAGGTTAAGGAAGTGGAACTGATGGAAACACACCATACAGACATTCGACATTAGCAATATAGCCCTCAAGAACCAATCCAACCTTCCAGGCAGCTAGCCCATGGGTCCCACTGAACTTTTGGACAACTTAACCTCTGGACGCTCTCATGTTATGGGCATGCTAGCGTCCAGGGACCTCTGGACGCTTTCACGGGCCTGCCTACTAGCGTCTAGGGACTCTCTATTTTTAGTTATGTGCTAGTGTCCCCAAGAATTAAGCCACAATTTTAGGCCCAGAGCCCAGGTCACTGCCCAAAATTGCATGATACCTTCAAAATAGTAAGATAAGATGAAAAAAATAGTGCTAATGCAATTACTTGAATAAGACATTGATTGGACTCCTACTAGCCATGACAGGTATTTTTTCAAAGATATCATGAATATGTAATCTATAGGTGTAAATAACAAATATGAGCATAGGGTTCTCCTTAGCTAAGAATTGCTAAGAAACATTGATGGCTCAACACATCAACTGTCATTTCATCCATTAGGTCATAGATACATTGATAATTCATTTACAAGTAAAAACATGATGAGAGCTATACATAGCTACTGTCATAAAACATATAAATAACCAGCATAATAGTAGCAGAAATACTCATGAAATCACATCCATATAAACCACATTTAAGCCAGTATAATACTCGTAGATTTACAAGGAGAAATAACCTCATATTGATTATGCAAAATCCAAACCCAGGACGGGACTTCCACATTCCACCCGACCATAGAATGATTGAGCCAAATCTCTCTTTAGCCATTCACCCCCATGCCATATTCTAAGCATGAATTTTGGATCTCATAGAACACATGAATACCAAACCATCCAGGGCTTCTAGAGGCCATCCACCTCAACCCATAAAATAGTGATTCCAACTCATGGTTGAACATCACAAAAACCATCATTAGATTGATCTCCATCCAAGCCTTCTAGGGCTTCCAGAGTATTTGTTCCAACCAAGGCTCCTAGGACTAGTAACTCAACCCACAATGTCACCAGGCTTCTAGAGTGTTTGTCCAACCAAGGATTCCAAGACTAATAACTCGACCCATGAAGGGATTCCAGACCGTTTGTCCAACCAAGGCTTCCAAGACTAGTAACTCAACCCAAGTTGTCACAAGCCTTCAAAATCATTTGTCCAACCAGCGCTTCTAGGAACTAATAACTCAACCCAAGCTAAAGAAACATGAGAACCAACCAAAACAAACAAGGAAAATAAACCCACAATCTCCATGGCTATCTAGAAAATGGAGAGGCTAGGCAATCCACTGTCAATCCAGGAAATCCTCCATGCAAGTGACAGATCATGATCAAAAATCCACATGCACATGACATGCATGCTAAAACTAGTGAGGAAAACATACATGCAACTTGGTACCTACAATAAAATCTCATTGTAGTTGCTAATATTGATGTCCTCTTGCACTTTCCTACTCTTCATTTGCCTTCTTGCTCCAAAAATACAAGTATGCCACACCCTCCAAGAGTGCTTCAAGAACACTCTAAGTCTTCAAGAGTATGAGAGAGACAGAGAATAATGAGAGAGCTCCAAAACTGAATTGATAAAAGTTTACCAACTGGTCCTTAGAAGCCTTTTATGAATGAGGCCTCTATTTTCTTCATTTTCCATTATTTTCCTTCATTTTCCTCCTCACATGCAACTTGTGACCTTTCACCTCCCTTTTCTCCTAATTTTCATTATTTTCATAAATAAATGTGCCAAAAATGCCATTTTTCCTTTCTAAAGCCTTATCCATTACCTTTTCCAATTTCCTTAGCCATTAAACAATCACAAGTGATCCCCATCAATAGGATATTTCTCAACATTCACCTTGGAATAAGTGTACCATCAACCGTGGTTATTATTTTTCCTTTATTAACTTTTATTACATGGAATTTTCACCACGGATGTTACAGAACCCTCCCCCTTGGGGGAACACCATCCTTGGTGTTCAACAACACCTATAACCACAAAAATATTGTAAGCAAAACATATTACCGATGGAGCTTATAACTTAGCTCGTTGTAGTATTTATAATGATCGACCTATTGAGGAGAAAACCAACATGAAAACATAATAAACATAACATCATAATGACATGACACCCATATTTATTATTGGAGATTTATAACATACCACATGGTAGTATTTACACTCATATACATATGTACATATACCAAATCACCAAACAGATACCAAAGCATATACTAAGACATATACCAAAACACCATACCAAAACACCATGCCAAAACTTCTTTGCCTCAACTAGAAAACAAGGAAGGATACATAGCCTACATCTGATCCGCCATCTGCCATGTAGCTTCATCGGGCCCAAAGTGCTTCCACTACACCTTAACCTGCTCGATTTCTTGGTTCCAGAGCATGAGCGCCTTTTTTTTGCAATTCACACTGAGGCTATAGCTAGAATTTTCCATATGGAACCACCTACAATACAGACCAATCAATCACATGATTAGCATCTTTAACATACTTCTTAAGCAATGACACATGGAAAATATCATGGACTTTCACTTTCAAAGGCAGTGCAAGTTGATAGGCTACTAGCCCAATCCTCTCAATGATATTGAAGGGTCCACAAAACCGTGGTGCCATCTTGGCACATGATCCAATCCATAAGGAGCTCTTCTTTGGTTTGATGCACAAGTACACTTGTTCCCCAACCTGGAAATCCTTGAACAACCTGTTTTGATCTGCATCACTCTTATGCCTATCCTATGATGCCTTTATACTCTTCTTTATCACTTGCATTTCTTGTTCCATGTCCCCCAACATGTCTGGTCCAATCAACACCCTGCTTGATTTAGGTGGATGTTGGTGGCCACCCACCTATCCCATTTGGACCCCCACAACTGTCTCTTTCAATCTTTTCAGTTTCCTAAATTGTAGCACAGTTTACTATTTTTAACAGTTTTTCGGGTCCTGAACTTCCGGAGCCGTTTTGAGGCCCTAAACGACGTTTTTTGGGAAATCTGGGGGCAACATGGGTCCCTTCCCAAAGTGGTAGTTCTCGGATAGATCTTTCTAACGAGCTATTGAATGCGTCAAATGGAGATTGTATGCCAAATTTACGACCCCGGGAATTTAATGTACCAATTTACCCAAACGGGGCCCACAATTTGGCGTTTCATCTTCTAGGGTTAGGTTTTGGGATGTGAAGGGTTTTCCATTGTTTCTCAACAATAAATAGGCCTTCGAGCCTCATTGTAACACAGTTCAAAGGCATGTAGCCGCCACATCTCTTCTCAGAGATAAGCTACCATCGCCCTAGCTGGTTTATTTCCATTACTATTTGTAAGCATATTTCAATATTTTACATTAATGAAATGAAGTATTATTTCCGCTGCATATCTGTGTTTATGGTTATCTCTATAATTTGTTGCGTTCCTGTTTAAATCTGGATCACTGCTAACTAGATCACTCCAACTAATGGGAGTATTGCAACTCTGCCCATACAATGCCTAAAATGGATTCATCTTCAAATATTCATGATACACATTGTTGTCAGTGAACTCTACTAGTGGAAGATACTCTTCCCACTTTCATTTTTGATGCATCACATACATCCTCAACATGTCCTCCAATATCTTGTTGACCCTCTTTGTTTTTCCATCTGTCTTCAGATGATAAGTTATATTGAAGGCCAACTCCGTGCCCAAACCTGCAAATAACACCTTCCAAAACTTGGAAGTAAAATGTGCATCCCTGTCTGACAAAATCTCATTTGGAACACCATGTAATCTAACCACATCTCTGATGAATACTTGTGCTACATTGTTGATGAGCCCCATAAATGGGTAATTATATGGGCTCATTCTGCCTCTTATTTTGACTTAATCCACCATTCTCATTAGTTTATTGCATGTTTTTGAATATATTTGTGCTAATAAAGTGAATTTGGTTAGTCATTTTTCCATTGAGTCTAATATGTGCCTCATGCAGGTTTTTTTGGTCAATTTTGGAAGTCAAGGGATTTATGAGAAAATGACAGCCAAAAATCAAGGAAAAAAGGGAAGAGGACTTGTAGGGGGGGTGTCTCCTTCATTTATGACCCCTTTCCTTGAATCCTCCATCAGCAACTCGGAGCACAAAGGTCCACATTGATGATTACAAGGGGCGGCCAAGCAAGTAAAGTAGGACTGTTGTTTATCTCCAATTCTAGGAAGCCGAGTTCCTTGATTTTAGGAGGACTATTGGAGGAATCCATTTGTATAAATAAGGAGGCTTAGAGCCTCAGTAGGTTAGCCAATTATTAGTATATTTTCACACTTTTGTGCAGCATTGTGTTCAGCTCTTTTTCGAGTTCCTTTTTTAGAACAGTTTATGTAATGTAACTGCTATTTTTGATAATGAAGATGAAATAGTTTTTGAGCCAGCATTGATCTCTTTCAGAGGGCTAAAGCTCTTGGGTTAGTACCCAACCCAAGCTGCCTAACACCTCCTACTGTGTACTTATATGTTTTTGCTTCAATTCATGAGTTAATTTTTGTTGCATAGATTCATTTTACTTTGTTAGATTAGGTTGCTTTTGATGGTTAGTATAGTTATTTTTGTTTCAAGTTGCTTAAGTAGGTTATTACAGTGACAGAATAAGATTCAAAAAGGCCAACAGCAGGCCCTGATCTCCTTTCTGCCTTCCTGGGACTATGATTTGAGGTCAAGGCACTATTGTTGCAACCAAAAACACAGTTTTTGCTCTTCCATGCAATTGCTAGTGTGATAACTTGTTTGGAAAAGTTGATGTTGGTTCAAATTCAGTTGCTTATTCTTTTCCTATAGATCTCTCTGCATGCCTTTCTCTTCATCGGTTACTATTCAGCATTTTCTGTTTGTAGGTCAGAAATTAGGTCAAGCTAGACAAAATTTGGTTTTCATGATATAGTTAGTTCTTTCTTTGGTCAGTTTTGATAAGTAAATGTGCATATCTCTTGCAATACATCTGAGCTCACCATACATCCATAGAACATCCAGCACCAACCCACTTCTCATTGATTTCCCAACTCATTTGCAACACGTCGTCAATCTACCCTAATTTTTGCATAAAGCTGCTTTCTTGCCATTTGAACAAATCCAACCATCATGTCGTTATTAATCTTCCTTAACATGCTCTAGACACCTCAACACCTTCATCTAGCCTTCAGTAACCCTTTTCCATCAGTTTTCCACCTTCAAAAATCCAAAAATAGCTCTCGGCCTCCTCCTGTAGATCCCTTGCAGACTCCTGTAGAATTTCCTATGAGTGATTTTTTGAAGTCCAATCGCTATGAAAGTCTTCAGAAGGGTACTAGGGGCTTCTTAATACCTCTCCACACCTTCCTCCACCTTTTCAACAACCAACTCCATCTTCCTTTTCCACCAAAACTTTGCACAATCACAACTAGATAAATCACAAGCATAATAATTTCACATAAAAACACTCAAGAACACAAAAGGATGTGTTCTTCTCATTTCTTTTCAAAAGTAGCTTGAATAAATGCAATTTACCTTTTTAGTAGTCAATGGCACTCATTTCTTCAGTTTTCATCTATTTTCTTGCAAAAGTAGGGTTAATAGGTAAATTAGGGTTTGCTAGGGTTTGTTAGGGTTTGTTAGATGATCCAAAAATACAATTTTATCATAGGTTATAAAATTAGAATAAAATAATTATTAATTTAAGATATTAAATTAATAATTATTATTCTAGAATGCTTAATTATTTAATTGAGACTTTTAGAATTAGCATATTGTTGTAACTAGATATGACTCTCCAAATGTGTCATATCTTAGGCTCTATTTTAGGAGATTTGTTAGCTAGTTGGTTTTTATAGCATTCATTGTAAATGGACACTTGTTATTTAATAAGTGATCCATAATTAAAGGTAGTTAGGACATAGAGCTTATAAATAGCTCATTGGAAGAGTGTTTGGTTGTTCAGGTGTAAACTCTTGCAAAATCAATTATGTAATTATTTTTCTGATTAATAAAATTATGTGTCTGAGGACACTTCTGCCATTATTGTGGTATCAGAGCTCCAGTAATGTTGCAGTGGATGTGAAGAGGAGATTCTAGCTCTACAAGTTTGTGCAAAACTCCATTGAATTACTCAGCAAATGATTGGTATGAAATTTGTCAAAACTTTGTTCAAAAGGGAAGAAATTTTATTGTTTTATTGATTTTAGATTTTTAAAATCTGAAAATCATCTTTTTTTTAATTATTATCAAATTACTGTGCCCTGACTTTGTATTATTACGAAGCTAGCTAAATATCTAATATTTGAGAGGTCTGATGAAAGAAAAATGAGATGATTTCCAGCTGGCATATCGTAGAAAGAAAAATAGCCATCTAGTCTGATGAAAGAAACCCTGTCCCCTCCATTATAGTATGACCTTCACATTTGCAGTTTTGCTAGGAAATCCATGAGTTCTCACTCCAAGTCCTTCTATTTTCACTCTACTGGCAATTGTGTAACCATCTGCAATCCTGGTAGATGAGACCACTAGAGCCAAGCCAGGCAGAAGATAAGTGAGTACAACGATAAAGTAGAGGCAACGTATTTTAAATGATTGTATTGCATCCGTGGAGGCAGCGTTACAATTCTGACGGACGACATTCAAATGGCAGCGTTTAAATGTGGTCAGGCAACATTCAAAGGACTATGCAAATGCAGTAACTAGAACGTAGGTGAAAAGCACTCATAAACCCATATATATTCCAACATCTCTGCTACCTATTCATTGAGGTTAGTCCCTATTACCTACCATCTCTGCCATTAAAATATGCAGGGCATTCATATCAGAGTTGAATGGCGAATCTTCCGATGTTGTTTATGAGAGCCACAGTGAACCAGTAGTCGGGCACCGTTGCACAAAGAAAAATGAGCGACTGGGCTCTGCCTACCTTGTAGACTTCGTATATGGCGTTCATTTTCTTGGCGGCAGAAAGCCATTCGACGGTCGTGTAGATGTCCTTCTGGAAAAGGTTGTTGCTATAGAAGGCTATGTCCAGAAGAAACCATGTGCTCGTCGTCTCCAAAAGATGAAGCCCATGGCGCCTTGCGAATTCTCTTGAAAATAGCCCAAATTGTTCATCGTCGCCCGTGGTCCTTTGATTTGCGACCGATGGTTGCTCAATGTCGACCTGCAAGATCTAGCCTAAAGGACAAGTAAAAAAATCCATCATTTGACAGTGTTTGTTTTTAAGTAAGCTTAAAGGTGAATCCGAAAAGTGAAAAGTCTTTGCTGGAGAGATAAGGAATATGTTTTTTTAATTTTGTAATTTGGAGAGATAAGGTATATATTTTTTATGTAATGTTTTTTTTTGGAGTAATAAGGATTTTGTAATATTTGTGGAGGAATAAGGTCATTTGTAATTTTTGGAGTAATAAGGAGATTTTTTTTGTAATTTGTTTTCCGAGAGATAAGTGTGGCATTGTAACTCAAAGTAATTTTACTTTGAGGGGGGGTAACTTTTTTTTACCAGATTGTGCAAAAGCACCATTGTAAAAGTCAAATTTTGAAAGTTTCCTTGTAAAAATTTGAGAAATTGACTAGAGCCAAGTGCAAATCTCAGTCAATTTTTTCCTGTTTTGACGACTATTCGAGGGTCAAGGCCAAGCCCCGATAGTTCATTTTTGCGTCGTGTGTTGCTGTTGCGCATCTTGAGTTTTTTGGATCTTGATTCGTGGTGTGAAGTCTCAACGCTACAATGTCTAAGTTGATTAATTTGTTCTCTGATTCCGACAAACTTGAAGGCACAAAATCTTATAAAACATGGCATCGTCTCATCGAAAGCACTCTCATTTACAATGAATTATGGCAAGGTATATGTGATGGAGATGTTAAGCCGAATAAACCCACAGATGCAGCTGCACTAGCAAAATGGGAAATCAAGAATGCTAAAGCCTTAGCTCTTATTAAATCTTCTGTGAATGATAATTGTATGTCCATATAGAAAATGCTACAGATGCATGGTATGCTTTGAAAACTTTTAAAGACCCTTTTGATACTCAGCCTAAATCAAAGAAAGTTGATCTACAATTAAAATTGTTGCAACAAAAATTAACTGAAGGTGGTGATGTTCTTGAATATATCTCAAGACTTAAGAATATTAGGCAAGAAATTATTAATGCTGGTTTTCCCGCAATTGATGATAGCTTT